>BLKR01015336.1:0-81327 GCA_011170035.1 Teleogryllus occipitalis | reverse complement strand
TCCACTCGTCGGGATTCGAACCCGGGTCTTTAAAGATAACTCACCTGACACAGTTCCCCCTCACCACCAGGTACACGACAAGATTATCTCCTTTCCGATGCGAAAACAAAGTGAAGCATTTGCAGTTTTAAAAAAACAGGGTGTTCAATTTATCTTAATACAAGATCTATTTTTAAAAAGAGTTTTCATTAAACAAAAATCTCTAACGTTCATATTGTTTTTCGACAATGTTATAAAGATCAGTCGGGGCTAATATTATACAGTAGAAAATTGGGGTTAATGTATTACACTTTAAGAGTTGTTATTTATTTATGTCCAAAATTAACAAGAAAATGACAAATGATAGGAAATATATTCTATTATAATGACCATATAGCAAACACTCAGAATGTAACAATATTTGTGAGGAAAAAAATCAAAACTAAAATGCCTAATTTTCTCAGTCAAAAACTTTACCGCCGTGATATAAATCTTTTGATGTTACTTCGTTATTTTTTATGACACGATGTTGTTGAAAATAGGTTATCATTAAGAAAGAATTAATATTCTTTTCTGCGTTAAAATAATGCAATAATATTCATCGTGTCATGATATATACAGCCTCAAATATGTGGGGCTAAAATGATACAACTTAAGAGGCTAATGTAATACGGGTGTCGGGGCTATTTTGATACACTAAAAATTAACACGCAGACAACTGGAAGGGATTTTTTTATGTTTAATATTACACCAAAGGCGCTAAAATTCCGATTTGATGTTGATAAACTATCCAAGTGTTTATCTGAGAAAGAAAGAGCAGGCGACAATTCATATAGATTTCCTCGTTCTCCTCCCTACGCAGTACATGGTGATTCACTTATGATTATCAATTGGCGGGAGCTTCTACTGTTTCAGTGCAGTTACTGTTTTTTCACTGGAATCACAAGGAACCAGGCCTACAATAGGAGCTAACACCATCCCTTCAACTCCAGATATCAACAGTTCTCATCCAGTACTTTTGAGACAATACTGTTGGAAAAAAATTAAAAAAACAGTAGCCCTCCAAAGAATAAGGAAGCGGTTAGACCCAATAGCAGCAATCATTACTAGTGAAGAGTGGATCATTACTAGGAAAGAGTGGAGTGTTTAATTTACATTAATTTAATATCTATTTTTAAAAAGAGATTTCATGAAACAAAAATCTCTAGCGTTAATATTTGTTTTCGACAATGTTAATAGGTATTTGTTTGCAATTTTCGAAAATTCAAATCGCTCGCCCAAAATTGAACGTACGCCACCTTTAAACATCTTGTGGTTCGAGCAATAGATTTACAGAAAAATTGGAGCTCTTTTTGAGAAAATTATGTAAATATGATGGGGTTTGGTGTAAAGTACCTTCAAAATTAAAAGATTCGTTTCAAATTCGAAGATCCGTAATATTAGCCATATCGTTCAAGGAATATCCATTTTGTTGAAAATCGTGTTTACTTTAGGCTCTAGAATTACTCACACGAAGACGGATTCACAAAGAGGTTTTTTGGAAAATCACTTTTTCGATTTCAAAAAACAATCGTTTTGACAGCCTTGTGTATAGAAAATAAAAGAACAATACCAACAATCCACTTTTTTCGAACTAGCTACTTACAAAATGTGTTTTCTGTGAAAATTTCGACACTTCCTCCTACAGCATTACGTAACTCTCTCTACACGTGGAGGTAAAAATATTCCAGCGTTACTGGGATTTGAACTCGGATCCCTGTAGTCCGTAGGTCTGGCTCGACCGCACTGTGCTATCACAGAATGCAACCGAGTAAAACCCACGCAACTACAGAGCGCATTTTACTAAGAAATATTTTCAACCAGAAGCTGTGGTCTTTAGAACACTCTGTGGACGTCGTTCCCGGTCTTATCTTTCGGCGACTATGGCCAAGGTTTAATTACGTCACAGATGAAAGTTGCGATAACGCTAGAGCTCTACACAGGCGCGCATGCAGACGTTCGGAAGCCAGAATCGCAATAGGGGCATTTTTATACGTGATTCTTAAAGACATTAACACACTAAAATAAGTAGTGGCTTCTCAAAACACATGCTTTATGTGATATTTATAATGGATACGAATGATTATAACTATACAATTAACCGCAAAATTGTTTCTACCCGCAAAAATTATTCGCCGTGGATGAGATTCGATCTTTCGTGCCTAAGCTTCTCGAACAGTGCGCTTACCCGCTATACCACAGAAACTCTTATGACTATTGTCTCTCCCAAGGAGTATTTTAAACTGTCATGTATCACAGATTTGACTAAAAAAGAACGTGCGGCGTTTAGATGCTTGTGTTAACTACAGACGAACAGACAGACGCCAACATGAGATCCACACCATTCTCTTAAACGTCCATGAGATTATGGGAAAAAAATTAATCAAAACCAATGGCACCGCTTTTGAGAAAATTTTGAAAATATCTCTGGGGCTTTATATGAAGTACCTCCCAAAATTAAAATATCAATTTCGAATTAATGGGACCGTGATATCAACAAGATCGATTGGGTATTATCAATTTTGGACAAAATATGTTGAACAATTTAATCCCTAGCGTTGTTCGCAGACGGAAGACTGATAGACAAATGTTTTGCCGTCATTCAATTTTTCGGTAACAACGATCCACAAAACATGAATTCTGGCTACACAACGCGTGAAAGGATTTCCCCCTAAATTTAGCAAATAAATTTATTCACTTTTTCGTTACCACGATGGGACGGTTTTTCTGCCGAAAATTCCCCGTATTCTGGTGCACGACTACAATACCTTTTCTTCTTACGAGAGTAAGTGCGAGAAAGTAAAAATCAATAAAAACATTAAATCCTTTTTTCCACCCTCATTTCCGTCTTCCTTAAGGGCTAATAAAATAACTTTTCCAACATAAAATGTATGAACCCCTATGTTATTTTTCCTAGTTTACCAATCCCCGTCTCAGTACGGGGTAGTGGTGGCAAAACTAAGAGAAGAAAAATCCCACACCACTAACACCTGGCTGTAGAGTCCCAATTGGGACAGGCAGCTGAAGAGAGCATCAACTTTAGAAGCGTCGGCAATGAGCGCAACAATGGATGCTGTGGTCAGCAACAACGGACGCTGCCAACAATGGGCACATATTTGCTTTGCAATTCCTGTTAAAATTGTTTCGTTTTTCAGTTAGCATTGCTGTGATTAAATGTTCTTATAAGTCTTGTTTATGGACCACTAATTCGTGTTTCGAATACATAAAATCATTTTTGCCCGATTTCAAGATATTCTAAAATCATTCTTAAATATTATATTTTCTTTTAAATGATGACCTACAAGTACAACCAAACAAATCATAATTAGTCTCTTCATAAATAATTAAGAAATTAAACAGATATAGATGCCCCGGAAAGCAGTAAGCCCGCTAAAACATTTCATTTTCGCTGCGAACTCTATTTTAAAATCTATTTTAATTTGCTACTTTAGTTATTGAAAAAGGTAAAATAATTTGGAAAGTAAATGAATGAATACTATTATAAATACGTATTACCTAATGCATATCTGCGTGTATATATATATATATATATATATATATATATATATATATATATATATATATATATATACTTCTCGACTTTAAACTCTATTACAACATTTTATTGAACGTAGAGATATTCTAACATTAACGTTAAGTAAATAAAGGCCGGTATTACACTGTAAAAAAAGCTTTTACAGTGTAATACCGGCCTTTATTTACTTAACGTTAATGTTGTCAAAGGTATTTTATAAAAGAAATATGACAGTGTAATAGCCAATATTTTATAAAAGATTTCTTTTATAAAATTTCTTGGATAAAATGTAGTCTCCGGCTTCCAAGTTTTATCATATTTGGTAACATGGCGTCCGATATAGGGGTATTGCTTCAACCAAAGTCATAATTGCTGAGTGCTAGTAATTAGAATGTTTATATAATACTGTCCATCCGAACTACAAAAGTAAAACCAAACGAATTAACGTTTGTAGGACACATTTTCCCGGGAAGTGGAAAATATGGTGTTTGGAAAATGCCCAGTTCAGGAAGATAATTTTTTTAAACTTCCCTATCAGAGGACTGAATTTCGAAAGAAGGAAGAACGACAAAGAAAATTGAATGTTTCCTCATCCATCCTCAAATAATTCTTCATTTCGAAGGTCTTTAATTAATGCTTCACAATGTGCGACCCATAACCTCACCATGGCGTTGTTCTAAAGCCTCACCCTCAAACGTTTTCTTATTTACCTTTTACTACATTAGCATTAAACATAGATTAGTTATAATAAAACATAAAGTAGCAAAACACAACTATTTGTGCGTAATTGATTGTAAATCGCGAGCAAACCTACATAACATTTGGACGAAATGTAATACGCTCATCAAATTTCTTTGTCAAAGTTTTCTCATCTAAGTTCAAAGACTGCCACAAAGTTCTTTATCAAAGATATGTCATAACTTTTATAGTGTAATACCGGCCAAAGCCGCCGTATGTTATATTTTTCCCATTCATGTCGCCAACAATGAACTTCTCGGAAACACATCTCAAATATCCATGGTTGAATATTATAACAAAAAAATATCAAATTTTTGTAATAAATGTTCCTTCAAAATTTCGGTATTTTCTGTTTTTCTTTCATGTTATATTTAAATACTATTATTAAGAGAGAAAACCTCCTTGAGATAATTTCAATTAAATCAATGCAACTCGAAGAGCAAACGCTCGTGCGATTTGAAGAATAAACGCTAGTTTCTTTCTGTACTCAGAATTCGTCTTGTATATGAGTTAGGGCACGGGGATACCAAAATTTAAGAAATCGTTCACAGAATACATTTCTCCCTACAGTACATTACAATCAATATCAACTTTGGAGAAAATTGCCTGAACAGTTTAGCCGCTAGCATTGTTCACAGAGGAAAATACGTTTTACCATCTCATCCACGGCGAATAATTTTTGCGGGTAGAAACAATTTTGCGGTTAATTGTATAGTTATAATCATTCGTATCCATTATAAATATCACATAAAGCATGTGCTTTGAGGAGCCACTACTTATTTTAGTGTGTTAATGTCTTTAAGAATCACGTATAAAATGCCCCTATTGCGATTCTGGCTTAAGAACATCTGCATGTGCGGCTGTGTAGAGCTCTAGCGTTATCGCAACTTTCATCTGTGACGTAATTAAACCTTGGCCATAGTCGCCGAAAGATAAGACCGGGAACGACGTCCACAGAGTGTTCTAAAGACCACGGCTTCTGGTTGAAAATATTTCTTAGTAAAATGAGCTATGTAGTTGCGTGGGTTGTAATCGTTTGAATTTTTATTGCGAATTTGATACCTTTGACACATGTAGAACATTCCTCTAATAAAAAATCTAAGTGCAATGAATATCACGTAACTATTCTTTTCGTACTAAGTGTGCTTGGACAGCGGGTAGAGAAATATCTGTGATAGCACAGTGCGGTCGAGCCAGACCTACGGACTACAGGGATTCGAGTTCAAATCCCAGTAACGCTGGAATACTTTTACCTCCACTTGTAAAGAGAGTTACGTAATGCTGTAGGAGGAAGTGTCGAAATTTTCACAGAAAACACATTTTGTAAGTAGCTAGTTCGAAAAAAGTGGATTGTTGGTATTGTTCTTTTATTTTCTACTGTTTCTTAAATTTTTTTTCCAACAGTATTGTCTCAAAAGTACTAGATGAGAACTGTTGATATCTGGAGTTGAAGGGATGGTGTTAGCTCCTATTGTAGGCCTGGTTCCTTGTGATTCCAGTGAAAAAACAGTAACTGCACTGAAACAGTAGAAGCTCCCGCCAATTGATAATCATAAGTGAATCACCATGTACTGCGTAGGGAGGAGAACGAGGAAATCTATATGAATTGTCGCCTGCTCTTTCTTTCTCAGATAAACACTTGGATAGTTTATCAACATCAAATCGGAATTTTAGCGCCTTTGGTGTAATATTAAACATAAAAAAATCCCTTCCAGTTGTCTGCGTGTTAATTTTTAGTGTATCAAAATAGCCCCGACACCCGTATTACATTAGCCTCTTAAGTTGTATCATTTTAGCCCCACATATTTGAGGCTGTATATATCATGACACGATGAATATTATTGCATTATTTTAACGCAGAAAAGAATATTAATTCTTTCTTAATGATAACCTATTTTCAACAACATCGTGTCATAAAAAATAACGAAGTAACATCAAAAGATTTATATCACGGCGGTAAAGTTTTTGACTGAGAAAATTAGGCATTTTAGTTTTGATTTTTTTCCTCACAAATATTGTTACATTCTGAGTGTTTGCTATATGGTCATTATAATAGAATATATTTCCTATCATTTGTCATTTTCTTGTTAATTTTGGACATAAATAAATAACAACTCTTAAAGTGTAATACATTAACCCCAATTTTCTACTGTATAATATTAGCCCCGACTGATCTTTATAACATTGTCGAAAAACAATATGAACGTTAGAGATTTTTGTTTAATGAAAACTCTTTTTAAAAATAGATCTTGTATTAAGATAAATTGAACACCCTGTTTTTTTAAAACTGCAAATGCTTCACTTTGTTTTCGCATCGGAAAGGAGATAATCTTGTCGTGTACCTGGTGGTGAGGGGGAACTGTGTCAGGTGAGTTATCTTTAAAGACCCGGGTTCGAATCCCGACGAGTGGAAAATATTTTCTGCTGCAGTAGGTTTTCTTTTTTGTTTCTTTTTTGCAGGTTCACATAGTCCGTATTGAATATTGCATAGCAATTACGAATAATACGTGAAAATATATGCTGTTGAGGCAACACTTGTTTTGAACATAAAACACTTTCTAAATAGTATGTATAGTAAGATAAACTTTATTTAGGTGAGTAAACTTAGACCATTCACTTTGATTCTCTAAATTAAAACTTGACGTAACTGAGAACAGTGTCGTCATAAGAGTTATTATGATACATATATCCTTTATTTTTAAAATCTTAGGCCCCGAAACGCGCCTCGAATTAATTATTAATATAATAGCAATAGCTATTTATATATAATATAATTTCATAATTATTTCCAAAGAACCGGAACGCCGTTCCGTCGCGTACCAACAGAAATCAAGCCTTTTATATACAGGATATTCGGGGAAGAAATGTCGAATCTTCGAAAAATAGCTGTTAAGACAATTTTAAGCTTATTTTGTCTAATAAACTACACGGATATTCCAAATGGCTAAGCCGCAATAAACATTCAAAAGTTGGTTTGGATATATGTTTTCTAGGCAACTATTTGCGTTGTAGAAGCATATAAACACTTCATTAATATCTAAATTGTTTATGATTAACAAAATAAATGAATACATTTGATCAGAAAGAAAAATTAACCTAGAAATAAAAAAGCACCCAATTTTCACAGTTCGACTGCTTTTTTATTTCTCGGTTAATTTTTTTCTGAACTAATATATTAATTTATATTGTTAATAATAAACATGTTACATGTTTCTGGTCTGTTTACATGATTCTAGAATGCAAAGTTTTGCGTAGAAATCATATTTTCAAACCAACATTTGCGTGTTTATTGCAGCTCAGCCATTCAAAATATATACGTAGTTTATTAGACAAAGTATGATTAAAATTGTTTAAACAGCTTTTTTCAAACTCTCGACGTTTCCTTCCCCGATACTCTGTATATCCATGCCTCTTTAAAACCCAAAAAAATAATTTGCGTACTGCAAACTAATTAATTAAACCCATGGCAGTAGAACTGTTAACATAAGTACTGTCACGCATCTTTCGCAGGATAAGGAGTAAAATTTAAAGAAAAATTATAGTTCACTTGAATTTTGACAAATTGCGTCTTACTTTCTATGATATTCAAATGGTAACATTATATTACAATATTCAATTGGTTAACAATTTCGGTTAAAGAGTCTTGTTTGATAATTCTCCAATTTCGTATTGTAATAAGATATCTTATGATACTCATGTCGTAAATAACTATTTGACAACTATTATGTTTAGTGTATGTGTCTAGCAGGTTTTGTATTATTCTGAGAAACTGGATCATACGAATCACGTTTACTACGTTATTCACACCGGAGCACATGAATCTCAAAAAAGTATTTAATAATATATTCCTTGCTGAGGAATCAACGTTTTATTAATGATTTTAATTTTGAAAATTTTCATTAGTTTGGATGTTTAAATATAGGTATCACATGTAATTACATGTCTGTTAAACACGATAGCATTATATGAAGCAAGAAACATTGTTTTTCATTTGATCATTCAACTTCATCAATCACTCAAAATTACTTTAATTTTCTCTGCTTATCAGTTTTTTAATCTCAGATCTTCGATGAAGACATGAATCAAATAACATCGTAGATATTTGAGTGTTTTAAAAATAATAACGTGAATAAATGCTTTTATTTATTGAATTGGTTTTATAATAACCTGTAAAAACATGGGTTTTCTGTTGGTTTTGGGGATGTTGAAAACATTCAAATAGTAAAGGCAATGTTAAGCTGGTGACCTTTAACATTGTTTATTTGATATTTTTCTTAGGGATAGTTTATAATGGTTAAACGTTTTCAAAGAGTGCACATTAGATACCTCGAATGGCCCGTTTCCGTTTAATAAACCGCTACGTTCTCCCTGTACAGATGGTCGTGCAAAATTCAAGGTTTTGATAGATTCGTAGAATGGCGGCCAACAAACCACCTTCGAACTCTGACGATACTGAAATATAGTCTGTGTTGGGAAGGTCATATCACTTGACCACCAAGTTCGTTCTATGTATTTTCACTGGGAAATGCTAGAGCATTGATATTTACTAAACTGTAAATAAACGCTAAATCTCTTTGAATTGCTATAACATCTGTTTTGCTTTCTTTTAGTAATAACTACTCGTTTTACCAAATACGTGAGTTTGTTATATTTTTACACGCTACAATAATTTAATTTTACAAGTATTTATTTTCAAGCATTTACGAATTCATGAAATTTCATTGAAACGTTCGCCAATCTAAAAACCTTTTAAATGTATATTAAATATATTAATGTTGTTTAAAAGTATGTATTAACAATGCGTAGATTTAGCACATAAAGCTCTGATTTGAATATTATACAATGAAATCATAAAATTAACAGTTTTAGAAAGGAATGATAAATTGAATTGAAAATATTAACTTAAAGTTTATATACGTTTATTTCGAAATTTCTGTACTTGTGTAAATATTGTGATGTGTGATTCTACTCATGTGATCTTTCAAAACACAAAATTGAATATTTCTGTATTTGAAAACCTTAACACTACATTCATCCAATCCAGTGCAGTTTATAGCAAACAGCTAAGCAATATGTTTTCCTATTTTTTAATTGTAATGGTTAAACAAGAGGAACAAATAGTTTCTGACTCTCGGTGTTAACAGGGGACTTAAAAAAATTAATAATACAGTTATTCGGTTGCTCAACATCCCTTTGATAGAAAGACAGAAACAATTGTTTGGGCGTAATGCACCTTGAAAAATATTTTTTTATAATCAATTTCTTTCCTATTTGATAAATATATCGACTTGCAAATTGTAGGACTTAAAAGAGAATATAAAAACCAAATAAAAGTTATGCTCATACTCGCCGTAAAAATACGAATTTAGAATAATTAAATTGGCCACAGAATTTGTTTACAAGCAAGTGCATTTTAAGCGTATGTGGCATGCAAAAGCGCGGCATTGGAGAACTGTTTTTTCAGTATGCCCATCCCACGCTATTCTGCTAGCGCGAATGAATTAAGCGCAAACAAATAGGGTCTACTAAGATGTTAATTTCTTATAAACAATTACATATATCTCGAGAACGAGAGATAATAGCACCGAACGGATTCCGGAATTTTGCATCACATTTAAACGCCATTCAGATTAGACAAAAAATTTTCAACAATTGCAAATTTATAAACAATTTCCAAATTTTCCCATTCTAAAGGGGGAGAGTCTCCCGATGTCCCAGAACCAAAAACAGCGAATTAACAATTTTGCAACAATTTATAATTTTATAAACAAATTCGAAATATGCGTTAGAACGGCCAGGAAGGCTCCGCAAATTGTGCCTGAAATGAATATCTCAAAATAGCAGTTTACAATACGCAGTTAAACAATACGCAATGCAATAAATCAAAATAGCAGTTAAACAATACGTGGGATTTTTTTCAAAAAATGGATAATCCCAGGTCGATCTGGCTCGACTCGCGGCGCTGCGATTTTGAAACATTTTCTTCAAATTTTTGGGGTACTTTACACAAAGCATTTTCAAAGTTTTCTCAAAAATACTCCAATTTTTCCTTTAAATTCCTTGTAAATATAGAGAATGCACTTATAAAGGTGGCATAGGTCCGATTTTCATAATTAATTCGTCTTTTTTGCAGTCTTTCTGCAACTAAATAATTCATGATAACGATTTTTCCTTCAAATGAAATTTGTTGTCCATAATTAGTTCTTTTATTACGGTCATGTACATTATTTTGAACCTTTTATTAGTTTTCGAGCAATATTGCGTGGAATATTTGCAATTTTAAAAATAACTAAAACAAGATTTTTCCCTAAAACGGTTTAAAATTTTTCCTTTAAACTTTTGGCAGGGGCTAAGTGAACTCTATAAGATGGCATAAACGCCCTTGCTCTATCATGTTTTTTTTTCCAAATGAGCAATAATGTATTTTTTGATTTGTCTCACACGTCGTTAATATTTACATTAGCAGCAGTTTGTCCATATTATTGAACGCGGTTTCAAAGTACATATGCTTTAAATAATGTCATATAACGCTTCTCGAAAATTCAACTTTTTTCTGTTAAAATGAGCTCCAAATTCCGCATTTTCAGAAACGATCAAAAGCTATTTTCTCAAAAATGGCTACATATTTTTCTTCAAACTTTTCCAACGGATAGTGCTAATTGCACTGTTAAAAACGACATAAAGTTCATTTCGCTGTTTTCTTTTCTTTCCAAGAATTACATAATTGTATTTTTTTGAAATATCTCTCACGTCGTTAATATATACACTTCCAGCGATTTGTAAACTCTGTTGCATTTGCGAGATAAAGTACCTCAAATGACTTTAAATTAAGATTTTTGAAAACTCGAAAACTTTCTTTGAAAAGGAGCTTCAAATTTCGCATTTACAGTAACGCTTAAATGCAATTTTCAACTCTAGATTTTTACTACGATAAATTGTATCAGATAAGTTTACCATTTTATCGACCAGACCAATTACAATACCTTTCTTAATCTTGATTGAATGTGACTTATAATTAAGAAATACCCCTGCATATTCCTCTTTTTGGTGCCAGTCCGTATTAATCCATTTTTCCATCCACATCGCTTTAAGATCTAAAAAGTTTAAAGTCCCATTTTTCTCTTCTTCCAATGTAATCTTAATCTTAGAGTTATATGAATTAAATCTATCTATTACATCTGGTATACGGAATTGATTAACAACCATTAGTGTGTCATCTACATGACAATGCACGAATAAATCCAGTTGTCTTTGTTGAAGCTTTATTTGGAATACTATCAAAATACTAACATGATTGAATTCCTCCTTTTATGATTCCATTTATTATATACGCGTAGGCTTCCGCGGCTCGAGTCGATGACTTCTTCGCTGTCCGGGTGACGCCCGGGTCAGCCGCTGTCCGGGTCAGCCCACTACGCGGCGTCACCCGGACAGCGAAGAAGTCATCCATTTATTATAGTTCCATTTAAAAATTAAAAAGGATTAAATTTCTTGAAAATTGAAAATATTTCAAACAATACCTCTGTAGAATATTACTTGCCCTATGATTTAGCCTTTTGAGCGAAAACTGCATTTCGATATCGTGAACCGTTCAGAAGTTATGGGGGTGACCATTAGTTGGTTGGACATCCTGTTCAGCCGGTGTAGAAAGCGCGCCACCGGACCTCTTCACGAGAGACTGTAGCAGTAGTTACCGGGCTGAGGGGACACAGGACTTCAACTGATGTCACTGCAGTGCCTCTGACCGGGAGGTCCCATGTTCGAGTCCCAATGGTGACAGGATTTTTGACACTAGCTGGATAGCCGCCGTCGAATTCAGCCGCCGTTTGGACGATAATTCTAGCGGCCGGCTGCTCTGACCGATAGTTGTCCGTGGTTTCTCCAATCAACACCAGGCGAATGTTGGAACGGTTCCTTAACAAACCGGCCACGGACGGTGCGCGATCTTTTCTTCCTCTTCCGTGTTCTATCCTCACCCTTACTTACACGTATATCCACTACACTTCCCAAAGAAATCGGGAGATCAGTGGGGAACCTAGAGCTTGTTCCGACTGGGGCGGTGCCCTGCTGGTGGGAGAAACCTGGATAGGGAATCCCCTCAAGCCGATGTGTAGGTCGGCGCTTGGTCTTACAATTCAGCAAGGTGAAAACACCACTACCTTCCGCGATGGAAAATCACTACACTTACGAGATTCATAGCTATTGAGCCCGGCGACAAAAAAAATTAACAATCAACCAAGCAGTAGTGTTGCTCTGAGTCACCTCAGCCAGCCCCTCTTCTTCTCCTTTTGTAACTCAATTGCGGTGAAAGTTTCATACTCCTCAACACAATCAAGTGGGAGTCGGCTGTGTGCAGTCTCATCCGGAAGTGTGTCAGGGAATACCTCACACCCTCCTCTCCGGTGATTTTCGCTTCGGACAATAACCTCATTATAAAAGCCATTGACAACAGAGTCAATGTCATTGGAAACTGGTCTTTGATTAATTCTCAAGTCATTCATAACAAAGTGAAGGACAAAGGTCAATGGGCTATAGGTGATGGACAGGCGTCAAAGACCGTCGTTCAGGACCCGGATGGCCTCATACCGGCCTGGCTGTACCCACGCTGTCTAGAGCTGACGTCCACGGGGGGCGGAATCGTGCAGAGCCGCGCTGACCGAATCGAGAGATTCGGTACTCCCGGGGCACCCGTCGCTGCGGAACAGAATGTCGCTGGAGGCCTCGTGATCGCGGCCCAAGAGCCAGAAGACACAGGTTGATAGTATCCAATTTTGTTAAATCTGCCAAGATGGAGAAGAAAGTTCGATTCACTGAACAGGCAAGATACCGCAGACACTGTAATGCTTAAAAAATGTTCAATGTGTTAGACTAAAACTCGCTGGCCGTATTTATTACGAGTTGAACAAAGTGAATGCTGTCAATTTTCTTTGTACAAATCGAACATCATTTATGTATGATTTGGTTTCCAGAAATATAAATATTATTTGAATTCCTTCTCCAGGAGACACCTCCTTATAGTAGCACTGACCGTGTGGGCGAGAAGGCCACGCCATGAGGGAATCAATCAATGGGGATGTGCGAAAGATAGCAATATCAAAATAATAAAAACTTACCAAAACAAAGTTCTACGAGAAATGGTGAATGCACCATGGTATGTAAGAAATGCTGATATCCATAGGGATCTTGGAATACCAACAAATTAAAGAAGAAATTAAAAAGTTCCCCAAGAAGCATGAGGAAAGGCTTCGCCCACATGAAAGTTCAGAAACTCTTCAACTGCTGGAAAACCAACATTTGTTCCGAAGATTGAAGAGGACCAAACCATTTGAACGTGTGTCGTGTTATCATAGTAGAACATTATACAAATGATAGTATCCAGTTTAAACAACCGAACTAACTAAAGGATGTCATTGGACTGAATTTAGCTGATATGTAATTTAGAATTAAGAGATATCAAAGAAAAGTTGATGGTTGGTCTTTCCACACCAGTTTTGACAAGTAAACACAATGGTGTTAATAAAAAAATTTGAATTTTATTACCGATCAATTGAAGGTATTTTGTTTTAAATAGTCGTGTTGTAGATTATGTGTGCAGTTTTGCCTTGGTAGCTTAAATGCATTTGTGAACTAATAAATATGTAACTCCAACTGATACAAAATATTTTTATTGTCCTATTATTATTTTCTTATTCTTGTTATTAACGACTGCCGTTAGTGTTAACATATTTATAAAAAAAACTGACCTTTAGAAAACAAATATTTTAACATTAATTGTTAATGCATTTGCTGGTAAGTATTGTTATTAAATGAAGTTCTCGACGTTTCGGACAATAGTTGCGGCCCTCATCAGGACAGAAACGAAAATTGGATTGAGGTGACAAACATTGAGTGAATATTAATTTAAAATATAAATGATAACACCAAAAACTTAATATCCTATGGCAATAAATAGCATTCATCGTAAAAACAGCAATCATCGTACATCCTTAAATTAATCATGATTTACGAAATTTATGGATGTACACATCTCCAATCATCATAAACGGTAAACTCCGTTTCTTGACAAAGGACATGATGAGGGATAAGAACTCAAATTTATTGAGATTAACCTTGAAAATAGATATTACATTGGAGCGAATATTTTGTTAACAATCCTTGCAAAAAATGCTCATTTTTCTTTCTGGATTCAAAATTCAAGTAGTATATGGCATAGGGTAGGGATCATAGAATTTTGAAAACGTACTCACAATTCATTTCTCCCCATAGCACGTCACCCACATTTTTTTACTGTTTTTGAAAATAAATAAATAAAACAAGCTCGTTTTTATTGCCTTGGTAAACTGTATTGTTGTTAATATCAGTTATATTTATTTATTACGATTATATTGTAAATTAATGTTCACTCGATGTTGGTAGCAATATTTAGTTTCTGTCCCGATGAAGGCCGCAACTATTGGCTGAAATTTAATAACAGTAGTTACTAGCAAATGCAATTACCAATTCATATTAAACAATTTGTCTGCTATATTTGGTCAGTTTCTTATAAACATTATTACTGCCTCTACGGTAGCATTTAGATATATTCTCTTTGCTTTAACATTTTCCAGAATATGCACATTTTATTACAGAGTTGTGATGAGACTGAACATGACATAATCAACTCATTTCATGCTTCAATTTCAAATTTCCTGAAAGTGGGAATTTTACAACTTCTTCACAATTGGCGAGCGATTGGTTAATTTCGTTAAGTTCAATAATTTAAATTGTTCGAAACTTAGCAGATGGTTCTTACTTTCACAGGCAATTACTTAATGTTATGATATTTTCTCATGTATTCTAATTTATGATGAAAAGAACTCACAGAATATTGACATTTATTTATGTATTGCTATTGTTATTCTAAATGCTATAAGAACCTTCACATCTGAGAGTCCACAAACTGCATGGTGTATGTGTGTATATTTGAAATTTGTTTGTTTGTTTGTTTGTGTAATATGATTAATGCTGCTAATTATACGCCGTTCTTTGGGAACTAAATAGTATTTTCGTAGTAAACTTAAAGCTAGAGACCGATTATATACTAATGTGTCCCTCCCTAAAATAGGAGACCTTCAGAGAAACCCAATGACGGTCTCATCATGCTACATTTATTTTACGTGGTTGGCATACACTAAGGAATATATTGTTCATCTGTTTTAGACAAGAATATTTCATAAAACGATAAATTAGCTACTATAATCAACAACATTTAAATATCAGATACCACATCCTCACCACAACCAACTGGGAGTAGGCATTGAGCAGTATCATTCGGAAGTGACTCAGGGAATACCTCACTCTTCTCTCAGGTGGTTGTCGCTGAAATTGTCGATCAGTTTACGATATTGATGCTGGTTACAGTACCTGAAGAGATGGGACGTAAAGCACACGATACGTTGAACTAAAATAAAAACTCTTCATAAAAAATCAATATCCTGGTGTCGTAATTTACTAACCCTCTATGGTCCTCAATTCTATTTTGAATATCAAATATCAGCACTGTACCCCTTTCATAAAGCCAGATAATAAAAATTACTGATGTTTTAAATGTTAAAAATTACGTGCGTCTTAAATATAAAAAGACATACAATTTCAAATGCTTAAAAACTTTAAGGGATGCTTTCCAAATTGAAATATACACTATGCGCAATCGTACTATAGATCTTTAAAGACAAAATTATATTATGCGATGTAATAATGAATACATTAACAATAGGGGGGATTTTGTATCTTTGACAGTGTTCTTTTGGACATTTTAACTTTTCGGCCAAGTGAGTGCTGTCTTGTGTTTGTTGCCAAGTTAGGAGTAGTTATTCAAGTGTGAGTTCTCTCCCGACCGCCGTGGTGTGCGGATCGTGTCCGCAGCTCCGTTGTGCCTTACCTTGTCGCCTGCGAGTGCGCCAAGATAAGAAGTGAAGCGATAATAAACCTGTGTGCAGTAGTTCTAAGTGAACAGTTATATTTGTGCAGTGAAACGGTGATATTAATTTCAGTTCTACAAAGACAATTTATATATAAAACTCAGTGATTACAGAAGTGTATTCGGGTAGGCTCGGTAACATGTAGTACGAACGCAAAAGCTACCAATACCCGGAAAGCTACGTATTTCAACAAATGCCATTAGAAGAATCAGCAAGCAGCGGTAGACACAACATGGATCTTGATTCATCTGATCCCGTGAACCTGACACAGAATGAATGGCAAATATAAGCACCAGCTCGGTCAAAAAGACCGAACCCAGACCTCCTCGATCCTGATGTAAATAGAAGGGTAAGGCAAAAAACAGCGTCGTGCGATAGTAATAATAGTATTTATACAGTTCCCACCAAGAATCAATTTAGTGTTCTCAATACAGAAGATGCAATAGAAAACAATGAGGAAACTTCTCCAAAAACCACAGTACCTCCAATTTTTGTGCCAAATGTAAATAATGTTCCAGCCATTATTAAGTTTATAAAGGAAGCTTTAAAAACCGAAGACTTCGAAATAAAATTTCTGGCAAACGACAAAATTAAAATAGCACCAAAAACTCCAGATATTTACAGGGGAATAGTAAAACATTTATCAGGCAACAACTACGTATACTATACATACCAGTTGAAACAAGAACGTGCGTATAGAGTTGTCTTGCGGCACATACATCATACAACTGGGTCTCGTACAGAAACCAGATATCAATGAAAACAAACATCCTATTACCATTAAAAACAGCAGATCATATAGATGAAGCGACTGAATATATAACCCAAAATATTCAAGAAACAGCTTGGTTCGCCACACCGCAACTCCACTACACCCAGAGCAGCATGAAATACCCAAAATTTCTTTTAAACAAAATAGCTGAGAAAAGAAGACTAAGAAGAATCTGGCAAGCTTCAAAATATCCTGCAGACCGTACCAACTACAACAGAGCAACTAGGCAGCTAAGGTGCCTCTTAAAAGATTTCAACAGCAACATGTTTCCAGATTTCATAACCAGCCTCACCCCAACAGAAGATACTAATTACTATTTAACGTCTCCAGGAAGCTGAAACAACCGATCAAACCAAATCCCCCAATCAGGGATGAAAATATGTGCTGGGCGAGAAACCCCACAGAGAAAGCATCTACCTTTTCCAAATTCTTCGCTAATGTATTCCAGACTCATCCCTTTTCAAATACAAACCAAGACCAACAAATCCGGGATTACCTGAACTCCCCAAATCAAATGACGCTTCCAATTCCACATTTTACTCCCAGAGAAATTACAAAAACTATTAACGCCTTATCAAGCAAAAAAGCTCCTGGCTATGACCTAATCACAACACATCTCAAAGAACTACCACGAAAAGGCAAGACTATAATTACTGCACTATTCAACAGTATTCTAAGAACAGGGCACTACCCGGAGCAATGGAAAGTAGCCCAAATTCAACTTTTTCTCAAGCCTGGGAAACCTCCACATGAACCCTCCTCTTACCGTCCCATCAGTATACTTCCAATCCTATCCAAAATGTTTGAGAAACTTCTATCAAGACTACGTCCACACATAGAAACCAATAACCTAGTCCCTAACCATCAATTTGGCTTTAGACAACAGCATCGAACAAGTTAATAGAATCACCAGCTACATTGAGAATTGTTTCCAAGAAAAGAAATATTGTTCAGCCGCCTTTCTAGACATCGCCTAAGCGTTTGACAAAGTCTGGCACGATGGACTCCTATTTAAACTCAAACATTTCCTACCATATCCCTTCATCAATATCTTCAGTTCTTTATCTATCCCACCGCACTTTCCAAATCAAATATCAAAATGAATTATCTGAATTCCATCCAATCAAGGCCGGAGTACCACAAGGTAGTGTTCTTGGCCCTATTCTGTACCAACTCTATACGATAGATATACCAGAAACAGATGAAACAACCATAGCCACTTTTGCAGATGATACGGCCATACTAGCTTCGGATGACGACCCAAATGTCGCATCAAGATATTTACAAGAACATCTTACAATGATTGAAAAATGGGCCAAGAAGTGGAAAATAAAAATCAATGAAAACAAATCAGTCCATATAACTTTTATCCTGAGAAGAAACAAATGTCCTACTGTCCACATCAACAATAATCCAGTATTACAGATGGAAAGTGTAAAATACTTAGGGATACATCTAGACAAATGTTTAACAAGGAAAAATCGCATTTTAGCCAAGAAAAAGCACCTACAACTTCAAGTAAGAAAACTATACTGGATACTAGGATACCACTCAAAACTATCACTGGAAAATAAACTATTGCTTTATAAATCCATAATAATTCCAATATGGACCTACGGCATCCACATCTGGGGCACAGTAAGCAAGAGTAATCTCTCTATCATCCAGAGATTTCAGTACAAGACCTTAAGAATGATCGCAGCAGCGCCTTGGTTCATCACAAACGCAGCATTACACAAAGACTTAAAAATGCTCACTGTCTTAGAAAGAATAGAATCAATCAGCTCAAACTATCTCCAGCATCTTGAAAACCATCCAAATCACTTAGCCCTCAACCTCCTTGACAATAGTGCAGATATCGATCGTCTAACCAGAACCTCACCCATACAACTCCCATACAGATACTCAAGAAGTAACTGAAACATTATCACCAAATTATCAATTCCAATTGCTGTCAACCTAAAATAATAATAATAATAATAATTGCTTTTCGTTATAGTATGAAGAATAAGATGAAGAGTACCGATGGGATACTTTCACTACTAATCATTGACATAATAATTCTACAATAGACATCACATTTACTTATTATTTTGTAAAAAATAGATTGTAAATTTATCTTAAAATAAAAAAAAGTTATTCAAGTACAAGCAAATGGCTCTGGTGTGGTAAAGTAATCTTGTTAAGAAGTCCCTTGATGCTTGGAGTTATTATTATGCGTTAATGCAGGGGAAAGTAACATTGTATTGGGTCAGTTTTTATTTTTTTGGTAACGGTTGTTTTAACTGAACACGTTTAACAATGTATGTTATAATATTTGGTATTTTCTGTGGTTTTCTATGGATTTTCCTAGACTATACATCATCTTGAACCTGTGACCAGTTTTACATATGTACCTATGAACTCTTTTACAGGTAGACGCGAAGTTACATAGTAATCACTTTGAGTTATTCTGAAGGTGATTAAGGTGTTGATACTTTGCATGTAAAGCGATGAAGATGATGAAAAGGAGACTGACATTTTGCAGGATGTCGATGAAATAATACATATAACAATTTCACCTTAGCGCGTGTTCTGTTTTAAAGCAGAATACCAATGCGGATTACATAAGAGAAATGATAGATGTTAATATTGTAGGTTCTGAATATCATGAGTAATATTTAAAACGGATTTTGGAAACAAATTTCATTCTGCCGTAGTAGTTATGGGGAGAAAAGAGTGACGACAGCTTGAACATGAGGTTAATAATTACAGTGGGGAGTCAAAAAATTTGATTTTACAGAACTTAAATTTATTATTATGGGAACAATTTTCCATATTTTTCTTTAAATTTACTCACATATGTACAATGTTAACAGAGGTCGCGTTCGGAGGAACAAGAATATTATTTGAATTGTTTTTTGTGTTGGTTTTTCTTTCAAAATTTTAAAATATGTTATATGCCATTCATATTAAGGAAATGTTTAGATACCGATTATACTTCTTTATGTAATTATATATTTTGAAAACTTGAAACACTAACATGAAAGGGATTTGTACTTAAAATGAATTAAAATGTCCAAAAGATACAACGGTCTAGATACTAAAACAAAAGTAATACACATATGAACTTGTAAGAATACATTAATATTTATGCTTTTTTAAAATAAATTATTTTAACATCGTAATTCGTTATTTGTTTCGATCGTTCTCTTGATATTTATGTCCTTAACTAGTTTCATTGTCATCCGCATGTTGAATGCTGCTACTATGAAGAACTAAATCTGAGAAAACAAAGGCAGCAGCTAATAAACTTGATCCACATAGATCACCAATAGCCGTCAGGAAAGGAATAGCAGAGTTATCTGGATCAACTTTCAGTCGCCACATGAAATGAATAAGGAAGTGCGCCAAATACAGCAGAATGAGAACCTGGAAAAGAAAAATACTATAATTAGCATAAATACCTTCAAATATTACCATATTAGAATTATTAGCCACATTGTTGTAGGCGGATAATGATAGATCCCACAGGCAACAACACAGGCACACACAAAAAAGTCAGACCCAAAGACATGTCACGTTCTTCTTTATGTATGTTGACGAGCTAAATCCGAAGCCAGAATTGCGCCACCCCTCTCCAGTTATTTTAAATCGCAAAAAAACACAGTGAAATTTACAATCTATATACCTACATATGCGGTTTTTCGCCATTTAAAAAAAACTAGAGGGTGATGGCGCAATTCTGGCTTCAGATTCCGATTCAGTGCGTCGAAATACATAGAGAAACATGTGTCAAGTCTTTGGGTCTGACAACTTTTTTTTGTATGCCTGTGTGTCTTACTAATATTCAATGCGCGCAGAAATTGAAAGAAAAGTACGCAGCCTTTGCTCATTCTCTGAGAATTCTCATACTTCATGCATCACAGCTGACTTCATGCAGCAGTGAGGTTTCTGTTCCTATCATACATCCATCATGAAAAATTTGTTATTTCATTTAGATTTGATTTATTTTCATTTTTTCACCAAAGAACTGTATGTAAGGTATAAAGTATAAGCACAATCTGTGGAAGTTTTCTTGAGATCCAGAATCTCTTTACCACCTTTTAACTATAAACAGTTGAGTGATGAATAGAAATAACAAAAAAATGGTGTAAGCAGCATTTCAAAAATAGACATTTTTGTTCCAGACTTCCCTCAGTAAACGAAGAACAGATGATTTTTTTAGGGAACACCTCAGCATTTGCTCAATGGATCAGGGAAACTGGACATAAACCTGATCGAGATGGGGTCATTGGCACACAAGTTAATATACTAATAATTAATTAAATGCCTGTTAATTGTGTGTTTGGTTTAATGCGATTGTGCTCGTTGGTTCTATTTTTGAATTTCAATCTCTTGCTTGTTTTGACCATTACGATTGAGTTTATACAATATTTCTTAAATGCGTTTCTACGTTCATAATTTGTTACTATGTGTAGCTTACAGAAAAGAATGTCTAATTTTCTACAGGATAGGTTTCGTTTGCTTGTGGCTCAATATACTCTAAAATAACTTCATGAATACCGTGCACTTTTGCGTAAGTATGTCGTTTTTATAATTATTCATTTCGTAAACAGCAGGAGTAATAAATTTCTAATTAGTTTTAAGTAGCAGTGTGATACGTCTGTTAATTGTGTGTTTGGTTTAATGCGATTGTGCTCGTTGGTTCTCTCTATTTTTGAATTTGAATCTCTTGCATGTTTTGACCATTACGATTCAGTCTTTACAATATTTAAGTCGTTTTCACATTTAAAATTTGTTTTTTGGTGTTAAAAATTAGAACTGAATGTGTACTATTGATTTTGATTGAATTTTTGTAATTGGCTTTAGTGTTTTTATGTCGTTGGTACTCCTCAATAATATACGCGAATGTCGTGCGGGTTACATAACTAATTGTGTTTGACAATTTTTTTTTGTTTTCGTAAACCGCATGAGTAATAAATTTCATTTTAGTGTAATAAATTAGTAATAAATATTCTCTAAACATTCGTATTAGTTTTGATCTATTTAGCTCATTTTTTAATTTGGGTTGTGCTAGCTTAACTGTCACTCGTTGGTAAGTGTTGGTATTGTAAAGATGTCTTTCCGGAGCGTTCCGGGCCCATCTATAAGAACTTTAGAAGCAGGGAGTCGTCGGTCACATATTTCCCGATTTTCCGGAGCTGCATTACTTCTATTGAAAGCAAATTCAAAGCAGTGAAGTTTCGACAGATAAGTATTCTTTCTTTTTATTCTATTTATTCTTTTCTTTTATTATATTTATTGTTTTTTAATATATTACATTTTCAAAATAGTAAGGCTTGTTTAACAGTTCTCAGAGCTACTTTTTAACGCCTTAGTAATCTTTCTTTTTTCTTCCCTCAAATCCTCCATAATTATGTAATTGCTACATCATATCTACATTTTTGTAATTTCTCTTTCAGTAGTCCTCTAGTTTGCCTTCGGCTTTGTTTTGATCTTTTCCTCATATTTGAATTTAAATGATCTTCGACGTGTTCCCGAAGGCCATCCAAAACCAGACTTGCAGGCCAAAATCAAGGCCGAGATTGATACGGTCTTGGAGCGGACCCTTCAGCTGAGACATTTTTGCTATCACATGCCACTACTCGTAACTGACATAGCAGCTAAGAAGTTGGATGAGTCAATGGTCAACACAGAAAATTTGATTGCTGCTTTGCAGAAAAAATGGAAGTCTGAGATTCTGAGATTCAAAAGTTGAAAACCGAGCTGGATCTGAAGACAGACCAACTTCATATGAACAGTAGGAGACACTGTCTACGCAGTTTTGCTTTTGAAGAACATGGAGGCTAAATCACTGACGATTAAGTTATTTCTGTAAGAAAAAAGATAAGTGTTTACACGCCAATTAATGATATTGATAATAACCATAAAGTCGGTTTCAAAATTACTGAAAAAAAAATCAGGCTAATTATCGTTAAATTTGTGAGTTAGAAAAGGCATGATATTTTCCAATCGATGAGGAAACTAAAAGCTAGAATATCACCATCCTCTGTGACCTTGCGCCAGCGACTGGCGGTGCTGCGATCTCGCGGTTTCTGTTGCGGAAAGCAACAGAATTTTTTATGAAAGACGGCAGGTTGTCATTAATACCGGGTGATCAGTTTACAATGCAACCCACTGCAGGCAGAGCGAATTGCACAGGCAATTTCAAGAAGGCTGGTGGTTTCAAGCAGGTAACCTGTCAGGAAATATTCTTAATCGCCACTCCCCTAATGCCACCTAGAGGAGGAGAGTAGGTGACCGTCGTGGCCACGACTGCAAAGAGAAAGGCAAACTTCTGCTTGTTTGGCCTAGAAAGAAAAGTGTATTGACAAGAACAGTGATTTCTTCGTAAATTGTTTAAAAGTGAAATAAGCTTGTCATGTAAAATGTACATTCGCTTAATAGCACACTTTGCTTGTTTTAGTTTCTCAGGAAATATGCTCCAAAAATGTACACTTTTTTCTGGTTGTTTTAAATAAAAATTAACAAATTATTAATTCCAGATTCACAGAACACGTGTTTGGTATTGTTGTTGTTTTTATTATTATTAGTAGTAGTATTATTGTATATTATATATTATTGTATTTTTCATTTTCTTTGGATCTACAATGATACTGGGGTTCTCAAAATCACCCAAGGCATCAATGGTTTGTACATAAAGTGGGACAAGAACATGGTTGTTTTTTATTTCCGTCAATACGGACTATATTTGACTTAAGCATTTACGGACTATATTTGCTGTTCCCAATAGTGCAGCTTTTCTGAATGGTTCGCAAATGCTTCTCAGTTAGTTTTAATTTCTTCACTGACTTTGTCATTCCTTGGTGACCAATCCAGTTGCTGACACCACTACTGGAAGCACTTCCACTGGGTGCAATTCATACATGTCCTTCAATTCAACAGCCAGTGGTTGGTATTTCTTCTTTTTCTCAGCAACAGTTGCTACAAGCCTATCATCGTAGGGACTGCAACATCAGTGATGTACATTCTATCAAACAGAACAATATCTGGTCTATTTACTTCCTTTGTTCGATCAGTGATGATTATACTATCCCACAGAATTCAAGCTCGATCTTTGCGGATTACTTGTTCTGGTTTGCACTTATAATAAGGTTAATCACTCTCCATGAGGTCGTATCTCTTGGCAAGGGCTTAGTGAATAACTTTGGCGACGTAGTTGTCACTCTTAAGATATTATGTTTGCGCTAATGCGTGGTATCCACAGCAAAAATGCTAGATTGACTCCGTAGATTTACATAAGCGATATCGGGTGTCAATTTAGTGACCCATAATGAATGTTTATATGTTCTGGTTTTAACACCTTGGTCTTGAATGGAGAAAATCAATCTATCAATCTCACCGAAGAGGCTTCCGGCTCAAAGCCACTCCACTGAGCTTTTCTTATCAATGTTCTCCGAAGTTAAAGTTGCAAAAAATCTACCATGAAGTTCCTTTCTTTGCCAGTCATTCACGCGGTGTTGATTTTTTTTTTAATTTGTTGCGTCTACACCTTGACGCAACGCGTCTCCAAGCCCCTTAAGGGGCGTTGAGCGCTTTGCACTGGGGAGTAATCCTCCATTAATGTGCTTTTATTTCTGGAGTAATCATCCGTTAATTACTATATTTGTCAAGTCTCGTCACGTCGCAGTCAGTCAGTGCCTTTTATCCCTTCGGCCAGGGGCTCGACGGCGTTAGATCCCGGGGTTCCTGGCCGGTCGCCCAACCACGAACCCGCGAGTCTCGAATTCGCTTAACCTTCGTGACTTCACGGAGCGTAGTAATTTCCTTCTTAATTTGCGGATGATTTTTCCATCCTGACATGCAGTTCCTTGATCGATTTTATACAAGTGGAGGACACTTAGAAGCCCTGAGTGAGGTACCGAATCAAAGTATTTTTTGTAATCTATCCAGTCTAAAGAAAGATTGCGCTGGTGTTTTCGTACTTGCTGCGTAATTACACAATCAATTACTAATGCGTCTTTGCACCCCATATTTCTGTTAGAACAACCACTCTGTTTAGCGGGCAAAGTGTTCTGCTGGACTAAATGACTATACATTCTTGATGAAATCATTAAAGTCAAAATTTTATATAGTGTTGACATGCAAGTGATCGGTCGATAATTTCTTGGCTGGGATCTATCACCGGCTTTGGACACCATATACATTCTGCCTGTCAGCAAGTACTTTGGGAATGTATTTGGATCTCGCAAAGCTTCATTGAACATTCGTGTTAGGCATGGATGCGTGGTAGTGAAATACTTCCACCATACATTTTGGATACCATGAGGGTCTGGCGACTTCCAGTTCTGTGTTCTCTGTAGTGCCATTTTGATATCAGCAAGGGAAATTTCAAAGGGATACATCTCGTTGATGTTTCGATAACCTCTTTCCTCCTGCAGCCAGTAGGCTCCTTCACAGTGTTGCTTTGGTTTAGCCCAGATATCAGTCCCGTACTCAAGCATGGATTCGTTACTCGGAAATAGCCCTTATTGGTCTTCATTGTCATTCTGCAGCTGCCTATGAAATTTCTTCTGGTCGAAAGCGAAGGCTGACTGTTGTTTGCGTCTCGTTGCTGCTTCATCATAACGGAGGATTCTCGCACAAAATGCAGAAATTCGCTGTTTCTGACGTTCCTCTTCATCTTTCAACCTCATCGTTTTGAAATTCATTTTCGACGTTATAACGTTAGAGTACTGTCTCAATTTTTCCTCGTAAAATGGGACTTATAACATTCTATAACATATATTTTTTCTCATATCTCTGCAACAGATTGCCTTAGGAGGCTGATTTTTTGTGAATATACGTCATTCTCTTTCACATGAGCATCGCGATTATCGATTTGGTTTGTAGGCACTGTTCACCGCCTTATTCGGCTATACCCTTTTCTTTAAAAATAAAAGTAGTTTTAACAAAGCGGGATCAGTAGTCAGTGCATAATGATCAGTGGTTATATTGTCAGTGAAAGATAGTCACTGGCTGGTGATTCATCACAGCTTGGCTCTTCAGCCCACTTATATCCACCTTTACGATAATGTTTTGGAAATTCCGCGCAAACAAAAATAAGAATTCTAGTTTAGTAAACGATAAAGAAGAAAAATAAATTATTATGAAAAAGAATTGGTGTCAGAAACAAGCGAATCTCAAAAAATGTTCAAAATGCCCTCCATTTGCTAACAAACAAACATTAACTCGCATGAGAACATTTGCTGCAACCCGATGTATTCGTCAATCATGCGAATCGCTTCCTCAATGTTTCTTTGCAGTTCTCCGAGATTAGCAGGTTTTTTCGTATCAACTTTACTTTTGAGTCATCCCTCGTCACTTTTGAGTCATCACAAACCTCGTGAAATTATTCTGTTCTCCAAAACCTCTTCCGGAAATTGCATTGTCGTCTTAGCAATAAGTGATGTACCATCCTGCTGAAATCAACAATTTCTCTTTCTTTTCAAGAAAGGATCCAAAGTTTGTCAATATATTCTGATACGTATCCGCCGTTACTCTTTCTTTGAAAAACAACGGACCAATTATTCTGCGTCGAGATTTTGTACTCCATACTCTAATAATTTTTTAATGCAATGGTCTTTCTGCTGTTTCCTGTGGTCTCAGTACCCCAGTACCCCCGTGGTCTCTCAGTTCCTCAGTTCCCCCTGTCTTGCTGGTTAGCATATTCATTCATATGAATCCAAGCCTCATCACTAAAAAACACTTTATCAAGTGCCTCATAACCTTCGCTAACCAATTGTCGTAGTAATTCATGCGAGCAGCCCGATCAGATACCTGAAGCATTGGAAATGTGCACTGTTTGGGTGCGTATTTCAATTCTTTTGTGGCACAGCGCACACTTCCATACGAAAAATGAGATTGCAGATGAAACTTTCTTAATGAAGTTTTCGGGGAAGTTGAAATAACATCTCAAACTTACTCTATCTTTCACAGCGTGAGCCCTGTATTTTGGCGACTGCGTTTCCGTTCAAACACGCAAAGTCTTGCGATAGCACTTCACTAGCCGTAATATCGTACTCTTGTTCAGAATAGGCGCAGATGAATTTTTTCCCCTGAAACCTGGCTTGTACTCTTTGAAAGATTGCGTTCGGAAATACTCCACCACAAATCTGCGTTGCTGTAAACTGAAGCGAATCGTAAGTTAACTTCAAAACGGTGAATGAAGACGCAGCCTGTTTTTCTTTGAGCAGGTATGTCCCAGACCACAGGAAGGGGGCGGACGAAAGGAAGGGGGTGGTGAATAAAGGGTTTGTCAAAGAAATGCAGTCAAAGAAGCTGTCCCAGAAACAGTGTTGCAATTCATTCACTTTCCTCTCAAGCCCTCGAACACCAGGGTTGCGTTATACACTGATCACCCGGTAGAGCTCGGACATGTAGGCATTAAAAAGCCGAAAATAAGTAGGAAAATAGGCGTATTTGAAAATAGGCAGGCAAATAGGAACTAAAATGTTCAAAACCAGGTAGGGAAATAGGCATTATAGTTGCAAATATGCACAAAACTCCCTCAATAAACAAATGAAAATATGTAATATTTAAATTCAGACGTATTATGTAGTACATAAAACATGAACTCTAAAAACAAATCGAATTTCTTCGATATCCAAAAAATATTGCGGAGATATTTCCCAAAAGAAGACTCATATGGAATTTTACATTTTGTGAAGAACTGGTTACAGATTACAGTTTTGCAAATGGAATGTTTACGGCAATCAGTGCACGGCACAAATCATTCTTTCTTATCTTCATCTTCTGACTGCACTTGCTGAAGGTTTGAATAGTTTTTCTCACTTTTCCCGCATTTTTGCATCATATGCAGATTTTTATGTTGTAAGATAAGATATTTTGGCACAGTTTACTACTTATTTACAACTCTGAAAAAAATTACATTTATGAGTGTCGTGAAACCTTCTCCACAATTCCACTCTTTTAGCAGCTCTTTTCGATAATTCTTCTTTTGGCATTGTAGCACGCAGTGCCATATTACCGAACAGGCTGAGTAGGCTGCAGCGAATTTTTGGGGGCGGACGAATTTCAGCGGATGCAAAATTTCATTAGGAGAACTTTTGAATGTTTTTATAGATTTTTTCCATATATGTATCGATAGAAAGTGTTAATTTATCAATTATAGCTCCAAACGACCCAGTACAATGACGATGGTTTCAGAGAAATAATGGCCAAAAACGGATTTAAGCAAAATGTGGACATCGAGTTGTCTACCTCTGAAAGGCAATATACAGATTAAAGGCGATATTTATCAAAATCATATTTCTCAAAAATAATGAAAAATGGTGTAGTTGTCAAAAGGTTATGGCTAGTACATTCACCATCAAGAGAACATGTCTTTTGCGTTCCTTGCAAGTTATATGGCGGAACTACTACTTTGCTCGCTATTTATTTATTTATTTATTTATTTATTTACGTCAAAAAAACAGTTAAAAACTGCGTATGACGTATGACGCTACAACAGAGCTTAACGACTGGAAAAATAGCACAGGCATTTCTCAACGTTAACAGTTCCTAACATGAAGATTGCGTAAGAAAATTTGTATGCAGGTCTGCAGTTTTAGAATGAGTGGATTCAGAGCTTGTGAAACAGCACAAAAATAAAGTGGAACATTGGAGAAATGTCCTGAAAAGAATTGCAGAAACTGAAAGTTTTAGCATCGAGAAGATTGTCTTGTTCGGTAACAACGAGATTATTGGTTACAAAATGAAAACTTCTCAGGCTGCATTCAGTTGATATCCAAATTTGATCAGTTTATGGCTGGCCGCCTCGTTCGGTAAGGAAATAGTATAGGACCACATTCGTGAAAAAAGGGTAATTAGGAGGGTATTTTTTATTAAAGAAATTGTGGATACAATATATATTTCCAAATGAGATATTTTAAGACTCTAATGATGCTGAGACTCTGTGACTAAAGCAAATGGCGAACGATCTTTCTCTGCTTTGAAGCGCGTGAAAAATTTCTGAGATTGAGTCTTAAACAAGATACATTGAATGCTTCTAGGTTAACTCTGTTATACATAGAAAATGATACTCGAAAATGATACTGAAAATGATTTTTGGACGCGCAGAGTTTGAAGACACTGTTAAGAAGGTTGCTGAGACTAAAGCGAGAAAACGAGATTCCGTATTTCAACGCGTATTATATATGTATACATAAATGCTGTTTTGACTTTAATACCCAAATTTGTTTCTAACAAAATGTAAATAATACTCAAATATTGAAATCGTTTATAATTACTTTATATTTTTAATTTATTGATTTAAAAATGTTTGATGTTATAAAAAATGCAAATATATAATAAATTATTTATACGTATACAATATTTGAATTTGTTACAAATGTCGTACATTTTTTAATTCAAAATGTTATAAATAACTTTTGTCAAAAAAGCAAATTAAAAATTGGTGCTAAAACATTTGACAGCCTAAGGCGCACATAAGTCAAAGTCAGGCATTGGTAGCAAGTATGCTTAACACGAACTGCAAACTTACTGATCTGGTATGTACCAAACTTAGAAACCAATACAAAATTATTATCGAAGAAAACTCGGCCCATTTTGTGTAATTCTTCTTTCTAAAAGCGAAAGAACCGCGAGCGCTAATCTTGAAGACAGTTGTGTTCTTGGTAAGGAACGGATACTAACTCACTAATGATAGCGAATGTTGGAAAGAATAAAGCAATTTCCTATTCTCTGGAGCGCCCTGACAGGCTTCGGCGAAGTAGATAAGCCTATCTTGCACGGTTTCAAATTTGCATACGTCTCAAAGCGGTGTCCCTGCTCGCTGCGTCTCAGGCGAGAACACACAGGTCATAGAGGTTCTCGATCGGAGGAGGCCCTAGCAGATTTTCTTGGTTGTTACTGGTCTTCTAAAAAATTCCCATCAATGATTCTCAAGTATGATTGAAGAAAAAAATATAAACAAAAAAGTAAAAAATGCTGAAAATCAATACGGGTACTTATGGGCTCTTAACACATGAATAGGCATCTCTAAAATAGGCATTTGTAGGCGCTATAAAACCCTCGCAAAAGATATTTCTTAGTTGAACATGGATAATGGGATACGTTTCCTAAAAATACAATTAAAGAAATAAAATAGGGCATTGTCCTGGCTCTAATCATTAACAAAGATTTCTAAGGCTTCCGCGTCCAAACAATGCCAGAACTCAAGTCCCTGAAATAGCTTCGGAGTGCTCCTTTCCCCTAGAAAACGTCCATCGTAATCTTCTATTCTCTCTCGCTCTTTCTCTCTTTTTTTTTCGGCGAAGCCAAAAGGTCAGCGTGGGTTAGTGTATTTTGCAGTTCGCACGCTTGAGCATTTTACTGCTCTGTGTAGGTTGGAGGTGTAGGTTCGCGACGGACCTTGGTCATAAGCCAAATTTGGCGGTAGTGTATAGTCACTTTTGTGACTTTGTCATTTTTTGTGTAGTAGCGCTACGCCCTCAATATGTCCGAAGGGAGAGCTTATCTTCTGCGTCCTATTGGTAAAGACATGTCGGGTTAATTGTCTGAGCGTCGCCGGAGCTTCGCTGGTTTGAAAGGCTTGATAAGCTTCGTTAAAAGAAAGCCGTCTCAAATACTGGGTGAAGGATTCGATGTCGAGTTCCTTCCTCAGAACTTGCATCCGTTTCCGAAACGGAGGACGCGCTATGAGCTTAAGGACTCTGTTCTAAACCAGCTCAAGTGTATCCTTGTACTTCTTTCCTTTAGTCCACCATGTCGCCGCGGCGTAGGTGGCCATAGGCCGACAAACACGTTTTATAGAGTGCTAGGCGAAGGTCCAAGGGGAGTGTAGGTTCCCTCAGAAGAGGTAGTTTATTTGAATAACTATTAAAGTTATTTTGTGAGATTTTTAGGTTCAATATGATTTATGCCTTATATTTCTACCTATATAATTAGTTCATATCCTTTATATGGTGGTTTAAAAATTGTTCGTGTTATTGACTGTGGATGAAGAGAGGAAAATGGAGGTCAAGGAATATTCATATATTTATATAAAATAAGAATAGTAAATCAAGAATATCAGTTTAATTATTTTAAGTATAATCTATTGAGATTTATGTTTTGAGTGTTTATTTTTATTATATTTTTGACTTATACAAGAAATTACTTGAATAACGTATGAAAAGAGATGTTATTGAAGATGTTAGGGAGATGTTATTATCTTTAAGTATTATTAATTGAAACCAAAGAAGAGGTATATTATTGTTAATAATATCATGGAATTTATTTTCCAATTAAGGAAATAAGTTGTACGAAAGTGAGCTGCTAACTTATCTTTTGAGAGGTTAGATTCTGTTGTTATTTCTAATTTATATAGTTTATAATAAAATGGTATATTTTCATTATACAGAAAATATTTTAATATTTATAAATAATTAAGGATTAAATAATCTCTTTGAGGTCGCAACTGAATGCATAATTGCTTCTTAATTGAGATTAATTGAATTAATCAATACCTTTTGAATGCAACCCAAAAATTATATTTAACTATAATCTCTATTCTGCTCATTGTAAAGCTCCTTGATTTCATTCATGATATAATCCAAGGTGTAAAATTAAGATAAAAAATATTAATGTGAAAAGTCAATGTAATGGATTGGAAGATGTTTGGATAATTATGGCAGGGTATAATTAAAGCAATTACTACATCAAAAATTAAGAAGATTACTGCGATTAAGAAGAATCATAGAGAAAAAGGAAGACGATCTGATCTTTTTGGATCAAATCCACTTTCAAAAGAAGAAGTTTTTTCTCAATCTAAGAGTCTTTTTTTTGATAGAATTAGTGATAAAGATATTAAAATGATAGATAGGATAAGAGTGAAAACAATAACAATAGACGTAATTAAGATTATTTATTTTGAAAGTCAATCCTTTTGATTGGAAGTCAAATATACTATAAATACTAAATAAATATCTACCTCATCAGTAAATTGAAATATATAAAAATAATCATACAATATCTACGAAATGTCAGTATCATGCTGCTGCTTCAAATCCAAAGTGATGATTGGATGAAAAATGAAATATTATGTGTTGCATTAAACATACTGAAAGAAATGTTGTACCGATAATAACATGTAATCCGTGAAATCCTGTAGCTATGAAAAGAGATGATCCATAGACTGAATCTGCAATGGTAAATAGAGCTTCGATATATTCATATGCTTGTAAAATGGTGAAATATACTCCTAAAATAATCGTTAATAATAAACCTTGAGTAGTTTGTCTATAATTGTTTTCTATTAGTCTATGATGAGCTCATGTTACTGGGAAGAAAAAAAAAAAGAAAAAAGAAAAAAAAAGAAGAATACTTCTGATACAATGAATAAGATTATTCCTCATCGTAATCCAAAATTTACAACGGATTTATATATTCCTTGATAGGTTCCTTCTCGTGTAATATCACGTCATCATTGAATTATAGTGATTATAATTCCTGTTGAGATAATAATAAATTTATATTGATGGAATATTCTAATTAAACCTGCTGCTATTGTTATGGCTCCAATAGCACCTGTGATGGGTCATGGACTAATATTTACTAAATGGAATGGATGATTTTGATGTGTTGACATTAGTTAACTTCTCTTGAATATAATGTGGTTAAAACAGCAAATACATATGATTGAATAATGGAAACCGCTAATTCGAGAATCAATAGTAGAATTTGTGATAAAATAAGAATTTGAATTAAGATAGCTGAATTTATAATTATAGGTCCTGTATTTCCTAATAATGTTAATAAAAGATGACCTGCAATTATATTTGCGGTTAATCGTACGGCTAGGGTTAATGGGTGAATAATATTTCTAATTGTTTCAATGCATACTATAAAAGGTATTAAGATGGGATGGGTTCCTTGAGGAACTAAGTGTGCAAATATATGTTGAGTATTATTAATTCAACCATATAATATGAATGATAATCAAAATGGTAATGCTAAGGATAATGTGAATGTTAAATGACTTGATCTGGTAAAAATATAGGGGAATAATCCTAGGAAATTATTAAATAGAATAATCAAAAATAATGAGATAAATATGAATGATCTTCCTATATTTTTATTTCCAATTAATAAGGTTTAAATTCATTATATAATTTATTAATTAGTAAATTTCATATTAATGATCTTCGATTAGGAATTAATCAATAAGAAGATGGTAAAATTAATAATCCTAATAATGTTCTGAATCAATTTATGGGGATGTTTAAAATATTAGATGTAGGATCAAATGATCAAAATAATTTAGTTATCATTTTCAATTAGTTGAATTAGTTTTGAAATTTAATTATTTATGAGATAAAGTTGGTTGAATTAGAAAGTAATTTATTGTTATAATAATAATAATTAATGTGATAATAAAGAAAATTATTAAGGATATTCATATTATTAGGGCTATTTGAGGAAACAAGAGATATTACTATAGTAATAATTTTAATATGACATATTAATGTTATAATTAACTAATCTCTTTCATTAGAAGTAGTCATTAATTACTATAATATGATTTATGAGACCATTACTTACTTTCAATCATCTAATGATGAATAATTTTTCACTCAATTAATAAAAGTTTTTAAGTTTACTCTTTCAATTACGATTGGTATAAATCTATGGTTGGCACCGCAGATTTCTGAACATTGTCCATAGAATAAACCAGGTCGATTAATTATAAAGTTAATTTGATTTAATCAACCTGGAGTTGCATCAGTTTTTACTCCTAAAGCAGGTACTGTCCAGGAGTGAATTACATCGGCAGCTGTAACTAATGTTAGAATTTGAGTATTTATTGGTAAAATTGTTCGATTGTCGACATCTAAAAGTCGAAATGATCTTAAATTATCTATTATATAGGAATCAAATTCAATTGTATTTTTAAAATCTATATATTCATATGATCAATATCATTGATGTCCAATTGTTTTTATTATAATTAAAGGATCTATAGATTCATCTAAGAGATATAATAAACGTAATAAAGGTAAGGCAATAAAAATTAATTTGATAGCGGGTAAAATGGTTCAAATAATTTCAATAGTTTGTCCGTCAAGAAGAAATCGATTAGTATCGAAATTGAAAAATAATATTGATATAATATATGCAACAAGAATTGTGATTATTAACAAGATTAATAGAGTATGATCATGAAAGAAGATAAGTTGTTTTATTAAGGGAGATGATCTATTTTGTAAATTTAAATTGGATCATGTAGCCATATACTAAAAAAAGGGATCTTTTATTAATGAAGCTTAAATTCATTGCACTTTTCTGCCATATTAGTAGTAAGAAAGAATTGGAAGTTCTGAATACGAATGTTCTGCAGGTGGGAGATTTTGATATCATTCTAGAGATATATTTAAATTTATGGAAAATAAAAGTTTTCGATGTGAAATTATTCTTTCTCATATAATAAAAATTAATATAATAATTCCAATTAAGGAGATAGTTGAACCTAATGATGATAAGATACTTCATGGAGTATAAGCATCTGGATAATCAGAATATCGTCGTGGTATTCCAGCTAATCCTAGAAAATGTTGAGGGAAAAATGTTAAATTAACTCTAATAAATATTACTATAAATTGTATTTTTAATCATTTGGGATTTATTGTTAATCCTGTAAATAAAGGATATCAGTGGATAAATCCTGCTATAATAGCAAATACCGCTCCTATGGAGAGTACATAATGAAAATGGGCAACTACATAATATGTATCATGAAGAATAATATCAATTGATGAATTTGCTAATACAATTCCTGTTAGACCTCCAATAGTAAATAGGAAAACAAAACCTAATGATCATAATAAGGATGGATTATAGGATAATTGAGATCCATGTAGAGTTGCTAATCAACTAAAAATTTTAATTCCTGTTGGTACAGCAATAATTATAGTTGCTGAAGTGAAATATGCTTGGGTATCTACATCCATACCAACAGTAAATATATGATGTGCTCATACAACAAAACCTAATAAACCAATAGCTAGTATAGCATAAATTATTCGAAGTGTTCCAAATGCTTCCTTTTTCCCTGTTTCCTGTCTATGGGAAATTATTCCAAATCCTGGTAAAATAAGAATATAAACTTCTGGATGTCCAAAAAATCAAAACAAATGTTGATAAAGAATGGGATCACCTCCGCCTGCAGGATCAAAAAATTAAGTGTTTAAATTTTGATCTGTTAATAATATAATAAAAGCACCAGCTAATACCGGTAATGATAATAATAATAAAAGAGCTGTGATACCAACGGCTCATACAAATAGTGCTGTTTGATCTATTGATATTCCAGGTGCTTGTATATTAATTATAGTTGTAATAAAATTTACAGCACCTAGGATTGAGGAAATTCCTGCTAAATGTAATGAAAAAATGGCTAAATCAACTGATGCTCCTGCGTGAGCAATACCAGTTGATAAAGGTGGATATACTGTTCATCCTGTTCCTGCACCATTTTCAACTATTCTTCTGGTTAATAAAAGAGTTAATGATGGTGGTAATAATCAAAATCTTATATTATTTATTCATGGAAATTCTATATCAGGAGCTCCTAATATTAATGGAACTAATCAATTTCCAAATCCACCAATTAAAATAGGTATTACTATAAAAAAAATTATAACAAACGCATGTGCAGTAACAATAACATTATAAGTTTGATCAGCACAAATAAGATATCCTGGTTGTTCTAATTTTGTACGAATTAAAATACTCAAAGATGTACCTACTATTCCAGATCAGGCTCCAAAAATGAAGTATAAAGTTCCAATGTCTTTATGATTAGTAGAAAATAATCATCGTTGCAATAAAGTGGCTGAATGGTAGGCGATAGATTGTAAATCTTTTTATGAAAAATGTTTCCTTTATCATAGGTTTTATATTCAATAATGATTTTAGACTGCAATTCTAAAGGTGTAATTTTACTAAGACCTAAAATATCATTATTTCATTTTCAGCTTTGAAGGCTAATAGTTTAATTAACTTAAGACCTTATATTCTGAGAAATATGATTGGATACAAAGGAAGTAGTAATAATGATATTCTTGTTAATAAGGAAATTCAATGAAAGTTGATTATTTTTTGGTATCATTGTGAATAGCTTCATTTTAATTAACGTTAATTAAAAAAGATGATATTATTAATCAAAGGTAATAAAATAAAGTAATTAGTGTGAATTAAGTTATAATTAGTACTAAAAATTGTATATTATTATAACAAGAATTTTGAATAATTATTCATTTAGGTAGAAATCCTAAGAAAGGAGGTAATCCTTCAAGAGATATAAGATTGATTGAAACAAAAAATTTTATTTTTGGTGAATTCCATCTTAACGGAATTTGATTTGAATGTTGGGCAGAAATTCTAGAGAAGATTAATAAAATGGTTGCTGATAAAATTGAATAGATAATGAAATAGAATTGTCAAAGGTATATATACAATACAAATTATAATATCAACCCTAATAACATCCATCCAATACGGTTAATAGAGGAATAAGTTATGATTTTATGTGTTGATGTTTGATTTAAACCTCCAATTGAACCAATAAAAATTGAGGATAATATTACAAATACTATAATTGGTTGGTAGTATATTAAAAAGGATAAGATAATAAATGGAGCTAATTTCTGTCATGTTATTAACATAAAACAATTAAATCATGATAATCCTTCTATTACAGAAGGAAATCATGTATGAAAAGGTGCTGCTCCTATTTTTATGAACAATGTGATGGAAACTAACGAATTAATTAAATTTTCACTTATAGAATATAAGATGAAATTAAGGATAATAAAAGTTAATAATATTGATGAAGCCATAGCTTGGACAATGAAGTATTTTATGGCAGCTTCTGTAGATATTATATTGGATTTTGAGGATATTAAAGGAATAAAGGCTAGTAAATGAATTTCTAGACCTATTCATGTGGCTGGCCATGAATTAGATCTAATAGAAATTATTGTGCCTAAAATTAATATTAACATAAATAATATCTTTGAAGGATTAAATATCGAAATTAAAAAGAAAAGGATTTTCACCCTAATAAATGGGGTATGAACCCATTAGCTTATCTTTTTATGAATTTTGGTGTATGATGCACTCTATACTGAAGTTTAGATCGAATGCGTCTGACATGTAAGTGCCAGCGCATTCTTCGATCGAAAGTGACGCCCAGGTAAGTTGCCTTAGGCGCACACTTCAGTGTTTGTGCGCTGTGTTATCTGGTTTGAGGGTGTGAAACCTTTTGTGTATTTTTGTTTGCGGCGAGTGTAACAGATTGCCTGCGACTTTTCCGCTGAGAAAGTCAAGTGGTTTTCTTCATCTGCTCGTCAGGTTCATCTGTTTTTGGAGTATTTTGAGTTTGTGGTCGAGATTTATTCCTCTTGTTAAGACGGCTATGTCATCAGCATAGAGGAAAAGCCGAATTTGCGGTAAATGTGGTATGTCATTGACATAAAGTGAGAATAGTAGCGGAGAGAGGACGGAGCCCTGGGGGACCCCGGCCGCAATCCTTCGCTTTGAGGATCTCGCCTTACCCACATTAACTACGAATGTGCGGTTTGAGAGGAAAGACTTAACTATATCCGTTAGGTCTTGTGGAAGGCAGCGCCGAAGTTTTGTGATGAGTGTGTTGTGTGGCACTTTGTCAAAGGCTTGCACCATGTCGAGGTAAATGACTGGTACATCCTGTGTGAGTATGAGATCAGCGGAGATCTGCCGAGCCACACAAAGTGCTTGTAAAGAAGCGCAGTGGCCCGGTCTGAATGCGAACTGCTCGTCTCGGATTAGGTTCCGCGAGAGAACAGTTGGCAGGATTCGCGCGAGGAGAAGCCTTTCGAACACTTTTCCCATAACCGGGAGAAGGCTGATCGGCCCGTGGCTCGCCGCGATCGTGAGATCCTTACCGAGCTTTGGAAGCATGGAAATACTTGCATATTTCCAGTTTTTCGGAAAGTACCGCTGTAGATTCGCGTAAGCTCCGCTCTTATGACCGGTGAGACCACCTTAAAGGCCCATTCACAATGCAATCACAAACATAAGCATAACACATAGACATAGACATTAACACAAGCGAAGAGTTGGCGTATTCACAATGTCGAACACAAACACAGGCAAAATAAGAGTTTCTATTGGCTATGAGACGCAGCACACGAATCGACACGATCGACTTCGATACTCGATTTTGAGTTAACGAACTGTGATTGGCTCATTCCTTATGTCTGACATAAGCATAGCACAGAAGCTTGAAGCTTGCAAGCTCTTAAGTTAACGTCTTACGTGTTATGCTTATGCGAACGCATTGTGAATGAGTCCACTTGTAGACGTAGTCCTAGCTTTTATGTTAACGCCATGCTTATGCTTATGTTTGCATTGTGAATGGGCCTTAAGAACGGGAGGACCTATTCGGTCAGGGCCCGGCGCCTTGCGACTACGCAAGCCTTTAATTGTATTCGAAACTTCTTCGACTTTGCAAAGTGTGAGTGTATCGGCGCTATCATCCATATCCTCTTCCTCTTCCGCCTATGTGTTGTTAACAAACCTCTTTTCAAGCATGTCGGCAAAGAATTCCGCCTGCGCTTGATCTGAGAAGAGTTTACCCTCCGCGTTGTGACCACGAATGGCAGTTGCAGTTTTAGGCACCGACCTGAGCGCCTTTTGGAGTTTGAAAAGACCGCTACGAGAGTGATCAGAACCGATCTCTCTCATGCGTTTTTCCCACTCGGCCGCGTGATGGTTTGCGAGCGCCGTTTTTAGGCGTTTTTCGCATTCCCGCAGCTGTGACCTGAGCGCAGGGCACCTAAACTGCTAGCTTTGCGTTTCTCGTGCAGCAGCTCTTCGACATCTGGAGGAAGTGTGTTTGAACTCTCTTCGGGCGGGCGCCAGAAGACCGGCGTCGCCTTTCTGTGGGCTGTTTGTATGTGTTTTATGAGTGTGTGCAAGCTTGCATCTATAGATTCTGGCGAATACATTGATAGCGAGGCTTGTGCTTGTGAGTGTAGTGTAGTGAGTTTAATGCGTCACTCATCCCAGTCAGTAGGTTGTGAGACCCATTGCCTAGAAGCGCATGCTACCTACTGCGAAGGTTATGGGAATGTGATCAGAAAGGCAAAAAGGGATTGGTTTGGGCCTAGTGACTCGAATATTTCCTGATGTGAGTGCCACATCGAGAATTTCGGGCCGCATGCTGAGATCAGTGGGAAAGCGGGTGGGTGTGAAGGGCGGGATGAGTGTCACAGTGTTGTGTGACAGCAGGAAACTTACAAGTAAGTTTCCATTGCTGTTTGTTGTGTTACAACCCCATTCCTCACACGTGGCGTTCAGGTTACCCGCCAGGACCATGCGAGGTGCTAAGGAGAACACAGTGTCGAAATAGTCGTCAATGAGAGGACGATTTGGTGCTAAGTACGCAGACACCAGTGCAACTTCGCCTTCCGTCGTCTCCACCACGATCGCTTGCGCTTCAAGCCTCGCAAGGCGAGGTAAAGTTGCCGGGCGATGAGATGTCGAACGACGTTCAGCAACACCGCCACCACGTTCACGAGCAACGCGGTTGGTGCGGTAGATAGCCATGTCGTTTAGCTCCAGGTCGTCAGCGCTTATGAGCTTTGTTTCCTGCAATAAGAGAACATCACTGTGATGTTTATTGCAGAATAACTCGATAATGCGTCGATCTCCCGGTTCCATGTGGCTGCAACGGCTGTTGACGTTCCAGGCGGCTACCACGAGAGGGCGGGTTCTGGTGATTCCCTGCGTTCAGTGTTCAGCCACTGTGAGCTGTCACTTGAGCGCAGAAAGTTTGTAAGAGTATGGTGAGGTTTGATTCCTGCTGCTTTAGTTTGGCGACCTCCTTTCGGAGTTGCTCCGTCTCCGACTTCGCGGCAGGCGTGTTGTGTGCTGCTCGCTCCTTCGGCGCTGCGGTGGCGGGACGGCCGGCCCTCTTTTGAATGCTCTTGCGAACATTAGAGTTCGCCGCCGCCCTTTGCTCGCGCGCTGCTTGAATAGGGTGTGGTTTTGGTGAGTGCACTGCTTTTGCGAAGGTAGAGCTCTTTTCTACCTTGCGGACTGGCTGTGGTGGTGTGTGCTTCGGCGTCACATTTTTGTTCGACCCGACTTGACGTTTTTGTTCTTGGCTGCTAAGGCCTTGTGGGCCTTGCAGCCGCCGTAGTTGGCGGAGTGGTTAGCTCCGCAGTTGCAGCACGCTGCAGGTTTACTGCTGTTACTGCAATCCTTCGTCAGGTGGCCCTCGCCGCAGTGAATGCTGCGTGGGCCAACCTGGCAATATATATGGCGCGCGTATGACATCAGCGGCAGTACCGTTTACAGAAGATCGCCTTTAAGGCGAATAGCCACTTGCCATCGTCGCCCGGGGCCAAATTCACGAAGTACGCGCCCATTGGTTCGAGTTTACCATTGCGGCGCTTCTGTAGCTGATGTACCTAAGGTCTAGGTTTCCCCGGGCACTGCTCGGCGATGTCGTCCGCTGACACTAGGGGAGGCGGGTCGCTCACGTAGAGCTTTAGGCCACGCTCTTCCTTCCGTGCGTGGGTGAAGTGGGTCGATTTCAACTTCTTCAGCTCCACTGCAATCTTTACGTGGTCAGCAGCTTCGTGCCTGCAAGGACAAGAATTCCCCGCAGTGCTTGCCCGTGATGGGGTGCTCGCAGCGGTGGGTCGCTGCTTCGAACCAGCGGCGAAAGCCGCCATCAGAAGGTACCGCGGCGTTCGCAACCATGATCGGCGATCTTTCTCTCATCCATTCACACTAGCTTCTATCCTGTCCCGTCCGCGTCTCAAAAGTTTTCGCCGAGGTGACGTCTCGAAGCGTCCCGCCGGGGTGCCAAACCACTTCCTCCAAGGTCCCCGAAACACAATCCTGACGGCAAAATGCTGGCCGTAGCTAAGGCGTCTCCACACATTCAGTATTCGGCGAATAGCGAGTGACCGCTCTCCGAATCCCAAATAGTATGGATGAGTTGCAAACTATTTGCCGAGTGATAAACATTTTGTGCTCGCCCTACCACCGCGTGACGGGCTTTTGGACAAAGGAAGCGAACATTCGCCGAGCACATCGTCTGCTCGGGATTTGGTGAGCAGAAGCATGTAACGCGACGAATGTCGAATGTGTGGAGCCGCCTTATTATAAATTCCTCCTACGACCCGAATCCTTCTTCTCATTCAATTCGCTTCGTGCTTACGTGACAACGATGTTCCCGCAGGTCTGCTTTGTATACGACAAGCAGTTTGTCTTCGAGAAGTTCGTCATAACTACAGCGTGTTTAAAGCTCGTCTATCGTTGACTCAATGAAGTACACTGTCTTGTTTTTGACGACAAGGCACCGAACGTGATATTGCCGTTGGTAATTGCAGTGTATCTGGCTTCGGCGAGAACTACTTTGCAGTACGGGCAGCACTCGCAGACACCTATGGAAGCGGAGCTCGTGTGCCGCGAGCATACTGTTGTTGCATACTGAGGCCGAACGAGAGCGGTTCCGGTCCAGATACGCGCCCCAAAATCGGTTAACTCTATGGGACGCCTGCATTCCAGCTTCCACCCGAATGAGCACTGTTGAGATCCACGCATGCATGCGTGATGCGGCATGCCGCATCGGTGAAGGTGTTATTCAGCAATGCTGCGTGACAATTTAAGTGTGGTGAATAGCCAGAAATATGAAATTTAACTTCAACTGTGACCAATTCTATTGTACAATTGTAACAAATGTAAACTGCACCTTCAATTGTCAATCATTTTATTATCATCGCGTTATTTCAGTTTTATCACTCATGTTTTATCGCTTCATTTCAAATAATGTATAAGTCTGTACACAATAAATAATATGTCCAATGTTATTCATTATAATTACACCGTGTTGTCTTCAGTCCAAATTTCGTTTTCTTCTCTAACCAGCGCCATCCCTCTCCCCCCTGGGCAACTCACGACCCGGCGCGGCCTTAATTCCTCTGTACCCAGAAGGGACCCGTTCAGTCCGCTGCCGCTACCTCTCCCTTCCAAAGTCATCCATTCCCCTTCTGTACAACTAGAGGCAAAAAAACCCGACGTTGACTCTAGTGCCTCGGTGACACTAGCGCCATTGTGGTGCTTTTGGGAACTATTACGAGCGAATCCGACAGCCTTCCGTCGTAGTTCTGTCCGTTCCGCACGTTGATCAACGTTCTGCCTTTGGCAAAGCGCGCGGCTTCCAACTTTCTGAAGTCTTTCCCAATGTGTAAATACAATGCCTGATTCAAACATTAATATTAAAAGAAACAAAAACTACAAGGTTAATTTTTATAAAGTGAAAATAGTTTTGAATGGCACAAAATACACTAGTTTCGGTTTTTCAAATCAAATGCTTTTAAGAAATGACCAAGATTAGCAAGTTGTTGAAATCATTGCTAAATAGCTATTTGTTGAACAAAAATAAACATTGCGAAATTCTTTGAATTTTGAACAATTAGCAAACTTATGAAAGATAAGAGTTGCTTCTGCCCCCCACAGAAAAATAATTAATTTATTATCTGCTGATATTAAATTATGATTTAAATTATCACATTTGTATTGTAATGAGAAAATAACAAGCACTATAAATTCATTTTCTCCTTTCAAACAAAGAATTCACAAGGCACAAAAATACATATAATTGTTTGTGCAGTTTAATATCAGCCAATCATGTCTCAAACATTTCAATTTAAATGAATATTCATTATTCACCAAATAATGATGCCCAAAAATTTTTTTATCCCCTTATCACGACTGAGCCTTTCAAACTCTTTTGGGCTATGAGGTTTTGTAGTATATTGCAGATTCATTGAAATTCTTCAAATGAAATTGTCCATTGTAATAATTCAATGCATTAATGTTCCTATCGGGGGAATAAAAATCTTTGTTCCTGTAACAAACTCCTATAAAATTCTTTTCTTTTAACATATTACCTTGGGCTCTTTACATATTGTATTATCATTTCTTTTGTAATTGGGTAAAGTCAAAATAATATATTTGTGAATTATTTAACACAATTTTATTTTAAATTTTCATTTAGGCTATTAATTTATTGGTAATTCAATGCAAATTAGGAAATGCTAAAATTCTATTAAAACAATTCAAATCCATTTATTTTATTGGCAGTAGGTGATTCTATGCTACTTTCTTTATAACCGGACTGCAATATATCAAAATATTTTTCAGACCACTGAAATTTACATTAAAAAGTTTTCTCTTCATTGAAATCATACATTCTGGAAATAAATATAATTTTCGGAAGAGTATGTATGTACTAATTTATAACATTTACAGGGAAAACTCAAATTGGGAAAATTATTTAAGTCAATGCATATTTGTGATTTGTGAACATTTTTAATAAAGTTCAATAAGCAATAACAATGAAATTCCAGAATCCAAATGTTTTCTACTTTATCCCAAGAAAATCTCTCCATTAACATATCAAGAGTGTCTCTCTCTCAAATGTTTAAAGATGGATGTAGTACATTATATATAGAGATAAATCTTTCTGGAAGAGGCAGTGTGTTCAACATTTTCAATACAAGAATGAATTATTCTGATTGTTCCTAATTAAAGAAAAAACACCAAAAATTAATATACAAATATACATTGATTAATATACGAATATTTCCAACATTTGCATGAAACAGTTAACAAAATCAAGGTGCTGATTCTTTTCAGTGCTTAGTCAGTAATGGTCAATATGACTAATAATGATTTTCAATATGGTGATAAATCATGTTGCATTTTATTTTATGATTTCAATTACATTCAATAATTGATTTACAAACATTTGTAGTAACAGACTTTATTTAAAGAAAAGGAAAACATAAAATATATTATTTTTCTAAACATCAGAGATTCTACATGTTGCTCAAGAAACTGCAAAATGTTGTAATCAATAAGAAGTAAATTTTACAGGAGAGCCAAAAAGCTGGATAAGATTTGAGACTTTCAAGTTAGATTTTGAATTTTTTGTGGTTAGTTTTGTAATTTGTCATAACAATAAATAGAAATTGATTTTTTTAAATTGTTTAAAAGTTATGTGGCACATAAGATTTTGCATAAACATAAAACCTACTTATATTTGCATTAAACAGAGTAAAGGATATTAGTGAGAGGACCTATCATCCATTTAGAAAACCTATATAAAAATAAAATACACAAATTACTGCTTATGAACTTACACAAGTGGTTTCAGGCTCACACCATTGTTCAACTTTAAAATAGTGATTGAATTAACTTTCAAAAATAACAGAAGTAAACAATAGCAGAGTTTCTTGCAGGAATACATTATTACAATAATGTATAAGAATCATTATATAAATTTAGATGTGTGAACTATATTAACACAGTAATTATTAAATTAGATTATAATAACCCTTAGAATGTTGGAAAATAAGATGGTAAAAGAATTCAATAAACATTAACTTTATTAACATTTAGAAATGTATATGGAGAGAGAGAGACGGACAGGGAGACGGAGAGAGAGAGGGAGATGGAGAGAGAGAGGGAGATGGAGAGAGAGAGACGGAGAGAGAGACGGGGAGAGGGGGGAGAGGGGAGAAGAGGGAGAGGGAGGGGGGGGGAGAGGGGGTGGGGGAGAGGGGGAGAGGCGGAGAGGGGGAGAGGGGGAGAGAGAGGGGGGGAGAGAGAGGGGGAGAGAGGGGAGAGAGAGGGGAGAGAGGGAGAGAGAGGGGGAGAGGGGAGAGAGAGGGGAGAGAGAGGGGAGAGAGGGAGAGAGGGGAGAGAGAGGGGGGGAGAGAGGTGGAGAGGGGGAGAGAGGTAACCGCTGATCGCGCTGACAATAAGGAGTGGCATAGAACCACCCTCTTCATAGAATCGAACGGACAGAACCGGGATCGTCGGCTCGTAAGAGTGCCACAAAGGCGCTAGTGTCACCAAACGGTGTCGTGTATTTATCTGCAACTTTCTGTACATACCCTTCCATTATACTCTACGCCTCTTCTTAAACCGTCTCTTTTATCCGTCTGAGTCATAGGGTTCCTTAACACAGCGCCACTCAGTAGCGCTTCCGAGTAGCGCATTTGCTCACAAAGTATTGGTTTAAATGGCGGCATTTACAGGAGCGGTGTAGTCCCGCTGCTGTGGCACTTAGGGGCGATGTCCCGCCAACAGCAACGCAGACGCGCGTCCACGCCACCGCCAGCAAAACATTGTTCTAAATGGCAGCCTTCAAACTAGATCACTCGAACGCGCCACTGAACTGTCTTTACTTCCTGACTGCCTTACGGCCACTCACACACGAATCTTGCCTTTCTCGCAGTTAGTGACGCTGGGCGGTGGCAATGTTTGAAGGGGCTCCGTGCTTCTCGGTAGCGCCACAGAATGAAACCTTGTGAAGACAACCATAGGCAAACGACGGTCGTCCAGGAATTTCTCCTCTATCTCATTGCAAAATGTTTTGCCCCCTGACCCTTCGCTATTTGCATATGCTCGGTCTCCTTCCTTGGGAACCCTGGTCGCTGACGACAATACACAGAGTATTTCTAGAAACTCTTTTTAAGTCGCGCGTTTAAATTCTTTGACATCATTAAAAGATTCAAGAAATTATAACGAAACAAATTTCTCATTAACTATTCCTATTCTCATTAACGCCCTATTCTCATTAACGGTACGTGACTCAGAAATTCAATGAATTGTAAAATCGTCAAAATTTCGGTACTCATCCTTGCCGTCAAGGTACTTCGGTACTTTAACTATTTGCCGTCTTTTTTTTCAAAACCACTATTTCAGTAGCCAATCGTTTTTTAAGTTATATTAAGAATATTTACGTCTCCTGCTATCAGAAAAGTGGCCGTCAGAAAAGTGGGTCAACTGTCGTCTCTCAGACCGTCGTCGAGTAATCGTGAGGGTTCAATACCGATTGACGCCAAGGATTTTTAAGGACGAAAACAACCTTCGTACTCCTTGCGGAGAGGAAGTAAAGTCGGTTGTCCCATACTGTAGATTCACTGCACGTACAAGATCTTCAAGCCTAAAAGATGCCTCTGAGCTAAATTTGAATCTCCTGTTTCGTCGCCCGAGTTACCGTCTTTCTCCGTTAGATGGCGAAAGGAGCGTACGAAATTTTTGTGGTCAGATGGAAGAGCAGGCTTGATATCCTGAGTCTCACCACGTATAATACGGTATCATTACATTGAATTGAATTTTAAATGGAGGTATTTACAAAAGCGGCTTAGTCGCGCTGTTGTGGCGCGTGGTTACGAATTCCAGCTACCAGTAGCGCAGACGCGCCACCCCCAGCATAATACAGTTCTAAATGGAGCCTTCACGTTAGACGTATCACTGAACCGATTTTTACCTGCTCGCTGCCTTTAACCCCGGGGACCGACCCACAGCGACAGTCTCTCTCTCTGTCTCTCTCTCACTCTCTCTCTCTCTCTCTCTCTCTCTCTCTCTCTCTCTATATATATATATATATATATATATATATATATATATATATATATAAGCTGTTAAAAATGTCTTCTATATTCAAGAAGATATATAATGTACTGTTGCTCCTCATCAAAGGTTTCAGTGTGACCAAAAAGCTATTGTAACGTCACCACATGGCGGCCAGAACATCCTTAGAAAGTGTCAAAGATGGTGAGCAGAGGGGAGGGCATCCGGTCGACTAGTACAAAGACTGTTAGTAGCTTTAGACAACTGAAAAGGGAGCCATTAACACTCCGGGACGCAAATCGGCCGGGCAGAGGGTCCTGACCCCCCGCCGGCGGACAGGGGAGGCTGGCTGGCCATGTGGTCCCAGAGCCACCCTCACGTTCAGAGAAGCTAGGGGGTGGGGGGGGAGACATGACCGCCAAGAAGCTAGCTGGCCGGAAGGGGGAGTTCGTTTAGAGATGCGTGCGGTCGCAACTGCGGCCCGAGGGCAGTAGCGCATTCCTTGGACACTGCGAGTGCGTAGCACCGGGTGTCAGGACACCGGCGCGGTAAAGCGTCTGGGTGGAGGATGCACTAGCCGGGAGATGGGAAGCAGTGTGCGTGGAGTCGCGGAGGTAGATTGCGAACTTACGTTCGAGCTTACTCCCCAGAGCTGTAAATACTTGTAAATAAATATCATTGTAACTAGAGCTCGTGTCTGTGTAGTCATTTCGCTATCACGACGCCACACTATTTTTTAGTAGCTTTTAGATAAAGTAAGTAAAATAATAGTAACTAAACTAATAGCTACTAAAGTAAAAAATACTTTTTGGTCACATTGAAATCTTTGATGAAGAGTACATTATACATCTTCTTGAATATAGAAGACATTTTTAACAGTTAATAAAAGAGACACAATGAAATCTTTCTAGAACTGAACTTGGAATAAAAATTGAATACAACAAATCTTCTCTCATTATTTTCATTTAATTATTTCATAATGATTATTTCAAAATTCGTTATAAAAATATTTTAAAAAATCGATGCTGAGATACTAATACAACACACCTGTCCTTCAAGAATTACCGTACATGTAATTTGCATGTAAATGAAATAATTTAGGAAGAAATTAAATTTATAAACGAATATAAATTGTCTTTTCGTGAAATTGACCAAAAAAGCTATTTTTTTACTTTAATTGATGAAAATTAATAGAAACATCTAAAATGTTAATTTCAAAACTATTAGTCATCATTTCGTTAGCATTTCTAAAACAAATTGTGCAAAATATGATACAAGCGAAGTTATTATTTCTGATGATAATGTTTTTTCATTAAAATACGTTAAAATAATTTTTTGGCATAAATCGCTATAGGCACATTATTTCACTATCAGAAAGGGTTATGATGCACGCCAAATCTTATTTTTTATACCAACGAGACCTTTGGAAATTATTATCTATACTAGAGCTATGATTTCTTTTTATTGGAGTTGGTTGCAGCATAAGTCATGGCAACTATTTTTTGTAAGAATACAAGCAGGGGTGGAAACTGTGAATCATAAACATGAAAGGATAAGGTATGATCTAAGTGTATGGATATTTAACGACCCATCAAAATTGTGTTTCTCTTATTTATTAAGGTATTTGAATTGGCAGTATTGGTTTAATATTCCAAAGAAGTTTAGCATATACGAGTTCACAACAATCCAAATATATTACATTCCCGTTCTAAAGTAGACAGATGCTCGATTACCGCACGTGCCATATCGGTCCGCACACACAGGTCGTCATGTGCGTTTGGTGATCACTGGCTGCTATGCGTCCTCGCAGAAACTCTTCTGCCCATCTCGCCGGACTGTCCGGTATGGAAGGGCATTATTCTCAACAGCTTCTATTGTGACATTGTCAGAGGTATCTCCAATGGAGAACGACCATCATGGTGTATGAGCGCTGCTCGAAACGGGTTACATTCATTTTGCAGGGCAATTATCAGACAACTGATTTTACATTGCTCTCTGCGCCAATAGTGACCAATGGTAGAGCCATCATGTTGTGAACACACTTTATGAGAGCATTTTGTTCAAAAGACAGTATTTGTATGATCTGATACAATTTCTTTTAGAAAAGAATAGTTGCCATGACTTCTGAAATGACTCTCGTATATAGGTCATATGAGGGTCGCTGGACGTCCACTGCGTGAACTGCACATATTTGTTTAGTCTATCATGACGATCGTGACAAGAAGAATCCAATGATATACATATTGTCATATGTTAGATGAGAACTTTTTTTTAGTAATTTTGATTCTTTTGCCACTCGTGTTTAACGGGTATTTTGAACGGATAACAATTCGCCACACAAGGCCGCTCCCCCTGCTAACGCGCGATCGGGCAAGGAAAGCTGAGCAAAAGAAATCAAAATTACTCAAATAATACTTAACTAACATATAACAATATGTATATCATTGGATTCGTCATTTTAAGCTTGTCATGATAGACTAAAAATAAGTATAGTACCATTTGGAAAAAACAAATTTACCTCCGTATCTAGTAAAATACAAGTGATAAAATTGAAATGAATACATGTATCAGACTATTCCCTCATGTACTTCCGTGAAAATTGCTTGGCAAGAAATTCAACCGTTAAAATAATCTAACAATAAATGTATATCCTCTTTTTGAAATGTTTCACAAACAAACAAATAGAAATTTTTTACAACCATTTTTTTAGGAAACTTGTTGATTACACATTTTACACGAAGCAATAGTTTTTCATGTATCCTTTTCAACATCAGGTTGTAACCGCCCATATGTCGGTTCCATTGATTTTTGAGAAGCACCCGAGAACGTCAAGACACGACAAGATGCAATTATAGTGTTACCGAATTGCAAGAGATCGCGCCAGCAGTAAATGAATTCTCGCTTCGAGAATTTATTGAAGTTTCTGAACGCACTCGCGTAGAGGAGAACGAGAACCAATCAAAAATCACCCTTCAAAATATCAGCACTAGCGCAAAGCACCACTACGAAAAGCTCTCTTTTGCTGCCGACCGCCGATCTGGTCGCACCGCAATTGTTCGTGTTGGACGTGTGGGAGAATTCGCCGTATTTCGACGATAAGAAGCTTGAAAAAGGTAATTCGTCTCATCATGTTAAAATAACATTACCATGTATGAGAGAATTGAGAATTTTAAATCATAAATATTCTGATAAATTCACGTGAACGCATTACGTAGAAATGTACTATTTTTCTATCATCGATGAAATAATATATTTCAACGTTCAAGAACGTATACTGAAGTAGAAAGCATGTGCTATAGGAAATGTTTCTATTTCCAGCTTTTTTTGTGTTTTCCGTCTTGGCTTACCACATAAGAAATTCATTACGCGGAGATATTGCAGTCATATTGTATAAAATTCGAAGGACTGTGGTAGCGATTCACCAGAGGACGTGTTCGCCGAAGCAAGGGGTTGCCACGACCTTGAAAGGATCTGGGTCGCCGTCGCCGCTCCAAGCTATGGAAATATTTCATCGAGACGACGTGTCGTGAGTCAGAAAACTTCGCTAGAAATTCTCAAAAAAAAAGAACTGTTTAAAGAAGCGAGAATTATTCTACAGAGATAGAATTCACCTCACTTAGAGACGTAGAGAGTCAAGTAATTATATTAAAATAATTTAAACATAATCTTTTACAATATTGCAGTCGTAAAAGGAAGCCAGATAGCTAATTCATGTAAAGAATTGTAAAAACCTATTTTTTCATTTTCTATTAACGTTAATATTTGTTCTTTTAGTGTGTGTTTTCAATTTATTGTTTAATCGTTTTCAAATTCTTTAAAACCAATAATTAGTAAAAGAGGTATTATTAATTGTACTTTCGAGGTATTATTAATTGTACAAAACGATATTTTTTTCTTTGGTGGCTAAAATTGTATAAAGTAATAATCTACGCGAAAGTGAAACAATGTCTTGTATATATTTCATTCACAATTCAAGTGTCAGTTTCTTTGAAGGTGTATGTAAAGGGTATTTTGGTATGTGATTCTTTTTCAGTATTTAGTGTTTCCATGTATTATTGTCTTGTGTACAAGTATGTTATTGTGTTTTTTGTGAAGTGAAGGGTAAATATAATTTTATGTAAAGTGTTTATGCGAGTGTTAAAACGCATCTGCAGTTGTTAGGTAATCACGTAATTGCTAAAGGTAGAGCAAGTGATAGAATTTTTCAATGCAATGTGTAAATGCTAGATAAAATTGTATTCAAATATTTAACGGATTATATCTAGAACTCTGTTCATAGTTAATAGATTAACTTGCCTATGTTCCCTAAGCAGGTGAAAAGACGAACCCACTTCTGTAGGGCAGTTAGGACATTCCTAACTTTTGGTGTGACATTGTCATAACAAGTCACAGGTCAAGCAATACTACTAAGTTACTTGAGTGACCCGCTGTAGGCTTTTTAGTGAATATAGTGAAAAGGTAGAGCGGTCACAAGGTATACATTTTTCATGTTGAATGGATTGCTTAGATTTACGAGGAAAAAATGCGCTATTTACTTCAGCTAAATTTTTGAGAGCTTGATCTAAACTCGTACTTCGAAAACTATAGGTGTTCGATAAATATAAATTCTAAAACATCATCTTGAAGTTCTCCTTTTCGTAGAATTGTTGGTTTATCACAATATTCTTCACTAATTTGTTTAAAATAACGTTTTTAGTTTTATTACTTGTTTACTCAGATATATTTTGTTTTGCATGTGTTTGGCATACAATAACTTTTTTTGAAAATTCTTAATATATTTCATCAGTATTGGAAGTACTTTTAATATTTGAATAATGTTCACTAAGTTTTAATAACAATAAAAATAATATGGATTCATATTTTAAGAGAGTAGAGATGATGATTCTGTAAGAGTAGGAATACATTTTAGTAATCGCATAATTCAACATGTGATGCTATTTTATAAATTGATTATTTTATTCTAAATTGATTATTATTAATTGATTTATTTCTAAAATGATTTTCTTAATTGTGATTATTATTGTTTAAACTAAATCTCCAATCGACAATTCTATTACTACATGCTCCTTGAGGTTTATAAACGTTTATTTCATTCCCGTATATCTTAGGATGACGCACAGTAGAATGGCGGCTATCTACACATCGGCTTGAAGGGTTTTTCTGCAACCAGGTTTCTCCCACCAGCGGGGCATCACCCTAGCTGGGACAAGCTCTAAGCTCCCAATATGTATGGTAAGTGTAGTGCATGTGCGTGTGGTTGGGTAGTGTGTGTAAGGGGTGAAGATAGGACACGGAAGGGGAAGGAAAGATCTTGTGCGTTCCGTGGCTTACTTATTAGGACACTGATTCGTCATTCGCCTGGTGTTGATAGGGGTAATCACGATCAGAACAGTCGGCTGCCAGAATTCTCCATCAGATAGTGGCTGAATTCGGCTATGCAGCTAGTGTTAAAATCGAGCGCAGTCTGCCTCGACCGTGCCGCCCCAAGCGGAGCCTGGGGGAAGAATGAGACTTTCTCTCCCCAACCAAAAGGGGTGGGTCAGTTTAGTCAAATGCATTGTAGATAATAGCAATACTGGTTTGACTTTCTTCGGGGTGAAATATACCAAAGCCATATTTTTCTGAAACGAGAATTGTAACAACACCTCTTTAGATTTGTTAGGAAGAAATTGTGAAGGGATTTCTCTCTTATTGTGTCTCAGTATTCCTACTACCGTAAGACGGTAATCTTTTAGCAGAGTTTCAGCCAATGCAATCGACATGAACCAATTATCTATGGTGATGTTCCTATTAGTTCCATGGATGCATTCTGTCAGTTTGTTCACATATTGATTTGGCAATGGTTCTGTTGTTTCTCTAGGTTCTTTTCTTATGTAGGCAATTGCACTGAGTAGGTTATGTAGGTTCTTGCGTCGCACCTTGTTACTATTTTGATACCATATATGTCAGGCTTTCTTTTAATATACACTCTAAATGGTCCACGAAATCACAGTAGCTGTTCATGCGCGGTACAAAATTCGTGTGGTGTATAGCTAGTAATATAATTTGAAATGAAACATGTCCAGAGTTCACGAATGGGAGTGAACTTGTCATCTCGATTTCTACCTGTTTTGTCGTCAAAACGCTAGCAATTTAACAAAAACTTAAATCGAGATTCGCTCATGATACACGGATAAACATATGGACCGGTTTTATCGAACTGTCTGCGTACGTCTCCCTTTGCCGTCCATTTCTTGATTAGTATATTTGGAAATTTCTGAGATCATATTATCAGTGAATAAAATTTTCCAGCTCTCAAGTTCTGATACAAAACTTTTTGCAGCTCCCTTTCCACGAGGTAATCTTAGAACAATATTTCTTTGGGATGTTGGTGTCTGTTGGGGTTCACTCCAACTCCATTTTTTCCCTTTAACACATCAGATGTAATGCAGGTGCATCGTCGATATCTATTTATTTATTTATTTTTACGTCAAAAAACAGTTAAAACTGCGTATGACGTGCTATGGGGAGAAGTGAATTGTGTGCACATTTTCAAAATTCTGCGATCCCTACACTAAGTCATATAATACTTGAATTTTGAAAAAAAAAAAAAGCTCCCATGTAACAAAATCTATTTTCAAGGATAAATAAGCAATACATTTTGGGCTCTTATCCATGTTGTCCTTCGGAATTCTACTTTCTGCCGCGAAAACATGGAAACGATAAATTGAATAACTGTATTTCCCACTGAATTCTAGAAGACGAGCACAGATAATGAAGTTACATCCAGAAGTAAAACAAGGAGTCATCTCAGCATTTGCTCAATGGATCAAGGAAACTGGACGAAAAACCTGATCGAGATGGCAGTCATTGACCCAGAAGTTGCGATAGAATACTTGTTACATATTGTTTAGAATTATACAGACCAATGATAAATAATACATTAAATATCACTGTTAAAATTAATGTTACTTTCCTTGTGATACTCAGTATAGTCTCTAATTGTTTAGAAACAGTTATGCAGCAGAAACGATTTCACTTGGGATTTAAAATTTTCTATCGAATTTAATCGTTTAATGTCGTCTATCAAAGTGTTGTAAAATAATGTACATGTATTGTATGTGCATTTTTTGTAATGAGCTGTTGATACTGTCACCTGATGGATATGATTTCTACGTCGAGTGTTATAGTAATGGACATCGGCATTTTCTGAAAATATATTTCCGCCGTTAAGCAAATCATTTTTGACAAAAACCGTTGATTCGTAAATCAACAGACAAGGTAATGGTAAAATTCCTAGATTAATGAAGAGAGGCTTACAAGAATCACGTGGGTGGGATTTGGTTATTATTCGTACAATTCGTTTTTGTAATCTAAAAGTCTGGGAGCTGTAAGATGTACTTCCCCAGAATATTATGCCATATCTCAGGCGGGAATGAACATTCGCGAAATATACACAACGAGCAGTATGAAGGCTGACTGAGTCTGAAAGAATTCTGAACGCGTAGCATAATGAACTTAATTTTGTGTTCAATTCATTTAAATGGACGTTCCATTTAAGGTTTGACTGAATTGAGAGACCTAAAAATTTTGTTGCCTTAATATCAGTCAATGGTACACCGTTCATTTTCAATAGAGCACAGAATTGTTTATTTGAAATAGAAAATTGCATTAAAACCGTTTTCTTTTCGTTTACTATTAATTTGTTATTTCGGAACCAATTTGAAACATCTGATATTGTACTATTTACGGTTTCTTTATTGCAAAGGATGTTCGTTTCATCCGCAAAGAGAACTGTTCTTCTGTTTCGAATCGTCGAGGGCATATTATTTACGTAAAGTAAGAACACAATAGGGCCTAAAATCGATCCTTGAGGAAATCCACGTGCAATGGGCAAAGAGTCGGAAAGGTGCGTACGTAATTTTCCATCATTCCAGTAAGGTATTTCCACTCTCTGAGATCGTTGTTTAAGGTACGAACATAACGAATCTAGAGCAATACCACGGATTCCATATGAAGGTAATTTTGAAAGTAAAATGTCATGACCAATGACGCCAAAAGATTTTGAGAGATCTAAAAATAATCCAATAGGTGCCTCGTTTTGATCCAATGATGAAGCGACATCTTTAAGAAAAGAAAATCTAGCTGTTTCCGTTGATTTTGATTTTCTAAATCCATGTTGGCAATCTGAGAGCGCGTCGTGTTTACCGAGAAAGGTTTCCATTCGTACGTAAAAAAGTCTCTCTAATATTTTGAAAAAAACTGATAGAAGAGAAATGGGCCGATAATTTTGATTTTAATTTTTGTTGGCTTTTTTGAAGAGCGGCTTAATTTTAGCTGTTTTGAAAATATCTGGAAACGTTCCGGTGCATAACGACGAATTAAATATGTGAGTTAACATGATATAATGACATAAGCACAGTCTTTAACAAAGAATCCGAGAATTCATCTAAACCGGACGAATATTTATTTTTTAGTTTACCGATTATTTTGAGAATTTGAGGAAGAAGTTTCGGAAACGAACATCGTGTCTAAAATTTTGGGTGAACGGTCTGTTATTGAAATTTGTGGCTGAAGACCCTTAGTGAGATCGGCAGCAATTCTCGAAAAGTATTGGTTAAAAAGACTAGCCACTGTTGCCGGATCGTTTACATTTATATCGTTATATTTTAAAACAACATTCTCTACAAGGTTTCTAGTTGATTTGGTCGTATTTTTTATTATATTCCACATTTATTTTGTTTTGTTACTTGAGTTCAAAATATCCTGATCGTGTTTCATGATTTTAGCCTACCTTATGACTTTTCTTACCAATGATTTGTATTTTTTAAAGTAGATGAGGAAATCTTGAGATACGTTATGACGTTTAGAATTGAAAGAAAGAATTCGCTTGTTTTTACAAGATGTCCTAATCCCTTGTGTTATCCAAGAATTGCTTTTCCGTGAAATATTTAATTTTCTTTTTTGAAGAGGAAAGCAAGTGTTAAAATTAAATGAAAGAGTTGAAAAAAAAGAATTATATTTGTCGTTTGTATCAACAGTATTATAAACCGCTTCCCATGACTCCTGCATCAAGTAATCAATGAATAATTTTATTTTACTTTTAGTAAACAATCTAGTCATACGTGTATTATTTATTGTGTCAGTGATCGCATTTCTTATAATGGTAAGAATTTGTGCATCGTGGTCACTGTATCCTACATCTTTTGTTTCAACTTCATATCGAGTAGTAGTTTTGTTAATTATAATTTGATCAATTGCCTTCATCGAATTTTGTGTGATCCGTGTAGGTACATTAATTGTAATGTCTAAATTGAAGGAATTAATTAAATTGAGAAACTTTTCTTTCTCGCAAGATTCGACCAGAAAATCAATGTTAAAATCTCCGCATACAACAATGGATTCAAAAGAGCGATTGCTGACTTTGTTAAGTGTTATCTCCAGTTTTTCTAAGAACAAAATATAATCTGCAGCTCTTTTTGTTGGAGGTCTGTAGATGCAAAGTAATATCACTTTTAGCGAAGTAAGATGTACAACAGAAATTTCGAAAACATTTTCAACGGAATACACATTTAATTCCGCCAAGGAGATAGAATCAATATTATTTCTAACGTAAATACAAGAACCCCCATACGTAGGACCTTTATGCGATTCTCTCTCTCTGCAATAAAAGCCTGCGAGGTAAAAATTTGGAATTTGGAATGATTATATATATATATATATATATATATATATATATATATATATATATATATTTAAATTTGTTGCGTCTACACCTTGACGCAACGCGTCTCCAAGCACCTTAAGGGGCGTTGAGCGCTTTGCACTTCTCGGAGTAATCCTCCATTAACGTGCTTTTACTTTTAATATTAGTCAAGTCTCGTCACGTCGCAGTCAGTCAGTGCCTTTTATTCCTTCGGCCAGGGGCTCGACGGCGTTAGATCCCGGGGTTCCTGGCCGGTCACCCAACCACGAACCCGCGAGTCTCGAATGCGCTTAACCTTCGTGACTTCACGGAGCGTAGTAAACGCATTCGGCTAGCGCCGCCGGTGTTCATTAGGAGATAACCAATGTTATGTAAAGCAAAGAACGTCCATTTGATTGAAATCGCTCTGTAGAGCTGCCTCGATAAACTCAGTTTTATTTGAAAGGGATTGAACATATTGGTGCAGAATGTTTATCTTTTGCAAGTACCTACACGAATGTTTTTCTGCTGCATCTGACTGTAGTTGCTATATATTTACTGCATTTTAACCTCGAGTGCGTGGTCGAAGTTTGTGGTGTGTCCTGGCAGGTTGTGAGGAAAATGGGGCATCAGGTGTAGATGAATTAGTAGAGGGAATGGGAGAAACGGGAGTAGGTTCAGAGGAAGAGGCAACAGGGTTTTAAATAAGGGTGGGGGTGGAGAACGTAAGGAAGGTGAAAGGGATGGATTTTTGGCAAGTGACTGCGTAGGACTGGAGTTGATGTATTGTGCAAGCTTGTTACCGACTGCATGTTTTCCAGCAAGGTTCACGTGAAGACCATGCCGGGTGAAGTGTTGTGCTGAGAGAAAATTAATTTCAAAAAGTGTGACATTTGTTTCTCTTAGTTGCAGTTTTAATGGTTGGTTTGCGTGCTTAATCTCGCTGCATAGTGTTGGTCTGTTGTAACAGAAGGGCAGAATCGAGACTACAATGTTATTTTTTTGGGGCGGCACATTGTAATTCGTTTACATGTTGTTCAGGTGTAAAGTTACCGCCCAAGTTAATGTCATTCTACCCTCCTATGATAATGATTGTGTCCTGATTGGTCAGTGTTTTCGTGTGGGTGTCCAACTCTGCAGTCACATCTGCAAACCTCCCGTTAGGTTAAAAAATAGATGAGACTGAGAAGTTGGAGGGTAACTTCCTACTGGGAATGGAGGAAAGATGGCGGCCATGACTCTCAGCTAAAATAAGTACTGTTTTTTAGGCTCAGTAGGAATGTCTTTGTTTTCAAGTGAACTAGGATGCGCAGCTTTACGTGTTTTGGTTTTGACGCGCTTCCTAGTCTGTTTGCGTTGGTTTGTGCATGTATTTGTCGATGGTAGAGAAGGGTGGTGAGGATCAGGAAGGCAAGGAAAATCTGTTTCATAATCTAAAACGCTAAATTTGTTTTGAGTTGTGACTGGTTGCGGTGTCTGTGTCTTTTGTACGGTCACGGGTGTACGGTTGTTATTATTCCCTGTGTTGCCGACTTGAATCCAACCGTCTGTGTAGAGAACGACCTCTTCCAACCTTCGGATATATTGATCTAAATTATTGTTTACGTGTGTGAAGGCTTTCAGAAGGTCGGCTATGAGAGTTCAGAGAGTAAAAAGAGTAGAACGAGCAGTAGCCATGTGTATGAATGCGTTTTAATGTACGTGATAAAAATTGGAATAAATACAAGAAAACCCAGATAAGAGCAACAAGAACCTAGCTTTATATTTTAAAAGTGTAAAATTGATGTGTATTCAATAAATTACAAATTGAGATTCAATATAAAAACGAAAAGGTTTTCTACTGCCGACCTGGATGGCCGAGGTGGCTAAGAGCGAGTACCGACTCAGCGCTTCGATCCGAAGGGTCGCGGGTTCGAGTCCCGCCTTGGGTATGGTTGTTTGTCCCTTGACTTTGCATGTCTTGTCGCGGAGGGCCTCGCGTTCTGCTGACCCCAGATCAGAGGAGCCCGCAAGAGTGTTGGTCTAGTGTATGGTCGAATAAGCGTTCCATCGGGACGTAAAGGGTAACCGGCTGTTGGGTGAATAAAAGTCCTAGGAAAAAAAAGGTTTGCTACTCACAAAACAAAATCTACTGAAGCTATTACCAACAAAATTTGGCAATATGGCTACGTAGAATTTCGTCCATTTAAGCTGCAATTGTTTAATACAATCAGTAGATAATACTTTACCGTAATTAGATTAAAGATATTATCTGAAAATTTGTCTTCGATATATAGAATAAGATTTGAATCACAAATTCAAACTATTTGATACACCGTCGTCGTAACGTGAGAGCAAGCAACGGAATCGTCACTTGTTTTGACACTTATCAGCACCTCGTAAATCTGAAGTTCGTTGAGGTTTGAATGTCTGTTTAAAATTCGTAATGTTTGTTTGTCTTGGTTATAGCAAAAAAATCGGTTGAAATTATCTTTTCAGCTAACCTGCAACAAGTAATGAAAGCACTTAAAACACACTAGGCAAAGTCAAATCGCTGAAAATAGTAGATAATCACAAAATATCAAGAGCACAACCAAATGCGTCCGTCTCGTAAGATGGCGTCAACCAGTCCCTGAAAGTTCGCTCTCCGAAATGACACTACTGTATTCACTTTGAATTGAAACATTATCTTCACAGTCAGTAAAATCACTTTCAAAATTATCACTTTCACTTTCACTAATCCAGCGATGAATCTGCTCTTCAAATTTCGAATCATTCACATTCATCTTTATCCTTGACATCGCAAAAAACACAATGTAATCAGCATACAGGGGTTACTATCCACCCCGAGTACAATATATCCACGAGTCTCTATATGAAACTGAAACGAAGTAAGCGGCAGTTTAACGTACTTCCCTTTGTTAGAGAATACACAGCGGTTTAATTTTGTCAACTTCGTACTTTAAAAGTTGTACGTTGTTGGAAAGTGAGATGGGGTTACGCGTAACCCTCGTATGCATTCTACTGTTAAGCTACTGCCATTCACTAGTGAAAGTATCTCCGGTTATTGGAAATCGAGATGTTTATGAAAATATTGGTATATGGAACTATCTTTTAGCCATTTATGATAAAATCTTCGTGTTGTGATCATGGATGCTGTATTCAGTAGAGAAAAATGAAAGGCTATTGACTACGTAGCTAAGTCCAATTCAGCCCCTATTTGGAGGAGAATTCTAGCGGCCGGCTGCTCTCTGATCAGCACTGTTCCGTGCTTTCTCCGATCAACACCAGGCGAATGACGTAGCAGTGCCCTAACAAACGGGCTACAGACCGCACGCGATCTTTATACCCTCTCCCTTGTCCTATCCTTACAAACAAACACTGGCACTTACATACACTTCACCATTACATATCCCGAGAGGCCAGTCAGGAGTTCCAGCGTGACCCGGATGGGACGGTGTCCCGGCGATGTGAGATACCGTGTTGGAGATAATCCCTCAAGCCGCACTATGGTACGGATTGGCAAAAAGGCGGACAAAAATAGTTTTAAGTAATAAAATGACATGATTTTAACCTAGAACTATATTTTCAATGTTTATTTGAAGTTAATTTGCTTTTAAAGTGGTTCACGCTTCCTTCTGCAAAATATTATGCATCTTTAGTGTCAGTAGTGTCGGCGTCTTCAGGGTTGTCTGACTCTTCCTTTGCAGTTTCGTCTCCTCGTTTTTTCTTCGGTTATATTTTCATGAAAACATTGAATTGAAGTGGTCTTCTGAACAGACACATTTCATTCATATTATTGTGAAATTTAGGACGGAAGTACTTGGGAAGTGAAGCACTTAGCTATCGAACACATTACTAAACGGTGCCAACTTGTAATCTTTTCAATGGTCGGTCAAATCTAATATTAAAAATCTGTTCTACCAATAGTGGCTCTGCGTATTGCTTTCCCAAGCAAGTCTGACCACAAATAATGCACTTAAACTTATTGTCTTGATATACACCCACAAGTAGTACTACATTTATGAAGACATAAACCTCGATTTCATTCTCCTTTCAATATTCCTTCGCACAGCTTCTTCATTTGTATGTGTCACAATTATCTGAATTCTTGATTAAAAAAACAAAACTTTTTGAACGCTTTTTGCAAATTAGAGTTTTACACCCAGGAGTAACCTTAGAAGAAACTTTAACAATGTTGGCAATGTGTGTTTCAGGAGTGCCTCAGCGAAACTGATAGAAATTATTTCAGTGAAAGAATTATTTACTGTACTATTCACCGCAACTTGATTCTATTCTGTATCCTCTTCAACTGCAAATACTTCTAAAATATCTTCATCTTCACTCTCTTCATGTAATGTCTAAGCCTTCAGTAATTTTTCTATTTCCGATTCAGCCAACCCTCCTGACATCTTGAGTGAATAAACGACTGAAAAATAGTCTCATTCCCACCGTCAATTCTGTTCAGGGACGTGTTTACTACAAATGTATGAAAGTTGACAACACAGCCAACGCAAAAAATCATAGCCAACACAAAATGTTCCTACATACACGAAAGGGGGAAATAAAATACACCCACTGCACATGCACAATGGAAAAACTACGTCTTTTGCAAAGGGGATACCAAATCCGCACTAGAAAAATGCAGATTTAAAAAAAGATTCATGTGTTCTACATTATTGAGAATTAATGTAATTGTTGAGGCATCTTTTGTATGAGGAAAGAAAATATATCTTCTGTCATTGTCATGGCAAATGAAGAGTGAAACTGCCTCAACAATTACATTAATTCTCAATAACGTAGAACACATGAATGAAGTGAACTGAAAGTTTACATCAAGGTGGTGGGCTCCTTGAGTGTCCCCTTCGTTTTCCTAGGATTAAGTCAAATTTGTTCATGAAATTTGCTAGCACAAACTGTTCTTGTTTTGCGCCACAATCTCATTTATTATCTCTTTTGAAGGAGCGATTCACTGAAAAATTCATTTGTTTACTTCTCATACTGCACATGCAACACTAGAGAAGAATTCGACCAGATTACAGTCCCACAGACCTTTCATTGATACCAACAGCTATCGAGCACATGCCTTGGTGTGGTCGTGCGTACAAGCAATCGGATAGATGAAAGAGTTCCTGTTCGATACCTTTACCGGATATCTTGTTCGTTTTCGATCTATCGAGTGCTTGTTTCAATCGAACCCTAAGAGGCTCGGCGACCTACGCTCTTGCCCACGCCAGAAACCCAATCGCCCTCTCATTCGAGCACGTGGTGATGTTTAGTTTATAAAATTATATTCTAAACACTGCAAAAGCCCCCTGGTTCCGTAATATTCGAGTGTGGCCCTAGGACGAACGTGTCAAAGCAGCCCTAGCCCTCCGGCTTCTGTTTCTCGTCACAGCGCGCTGCCGCGGCCGCACAGAAGAACCGTTCTTTTTCTTCTCGTTTCGAGAGTTGCAAATAGTTGCAGATAAAAACTTCACGAACGTGTTCCCTGATGTTTTTTTGTATTATTACTGCAAGTTTCATGACATACATACGCGTACATTTTTTTGTAAGTCAAGAAATGCAAATGTAATGTTGCTTCTAGCAGGCATGATTTCAATAATTTATTTACAACTAATGTGAAAGTGAAATATATGGTTTACGTAAGAAATGTACTTATAAAGTATTGAAGAGTAACTAGGAAAAAAACGAATTTCATTACTTTAATAGTAACCGAGAAATGTGCATTCCAAAATGGGATGAATTTATGACCGTCCGGGTTCTTATAAATCTCTCATATTTGCACGCGTTGTACACAATAATGGACAAGAAAATATCAAAATATAGTATAATACATAAAGCATTGGACATTTTTCTGTTCATATGTGCTTGAGTGAAGCAAATCAGACAATTTTGAAAAATTGGTTTTTGTCCGCTTTTGCCACCGTGCGACGGGTGGGTCGCCGGCGGATCTCGCCATCCAGCGAGGGAAGATCACCGCCACCTCCCACAATAAAAAATGTACCATACCTACGTGATTAATGGCCTTACCAGTTGACGCGACCGGAAACATTAATCAATTATGTCTTACAAGGATTTTTGGTAATTTAATATAATTTTATTATTAAAACATAGATTTTCGGCAGGAAAATGTAGACTGACATTTTATATTCAGTAGTTGACGTCTTTAACATCTTAGTGCTGGCACATTTTCTGTAAGTATATGCACTGTTTGTGGAAGATATAGCGTAATTCAAGCGCTTCAAGGAGGGTTTTTGGAGCAGACCTTCTTACGACGACTCACTGTTTGTGACATATAGCCGCAGTCAGAGATTTTTGTTTGTCGAAATTAAAAAGTTACTTTTCACTGACTGAGTTGTTTCTAAAACAAACCATTCAAATCTCACTTCCGGACACACGATTCAAAGCGGCTACCATGTAAACGCATGTATGTTGACGTGTTTAACGTGATGGATGTTGTTTCGTTTCTCTGAGTTATTCATGACTAAACATGATGCTGAACATGATCCTGGATACGTGTATGTGTGTTTGTATGTTTGGAATGGTGTAAGACAGTATATGTACTCGTATAATTTTGAAGTCACCAAATTAGAAAAATATTCTGATTTTAATTTTTAAAACGCACGTTAATTTTTACATTGAAATTAATATATTGTATTTGTATATTTTTTGCAATTTTTATATTTTATTATTGTTATATTGTATTACTGCATTAATGTACACTTCTCTGGCTTTCAGTTAAGAAACAAGTATTATTTTTTGATGTGAATATTTAGAATTCAAAAAACTCTCTGCAACGCATTATATGTGAAATATGGAAATAAATATATTCAAAAGTAATGACATTCACTAAAAAAATTAAATGCATTTTTATTATTTGCGAAAAGGACACAATAAAAATTGAAGAAAACAGATATAAATTGGAAACGCACAGAAAAAAACGCATACTATGGCTTGTAATGTCTCGAGAGTACCGACTCCCTTTCTTTTAATGAATTGTATAGCATGTGTTCTTATAAGAGAATTACCTGCAGAGAACATGCTGTTAAGTAGCTCAGGAGAAATTGGTACTCGATTGTCACATATCCATTGTGCACAAAATCAGCAGCATGAACAAATGCCAATTGACCTGCAATACCGAGTCCAAATAATAATCTGGATGTTTTGGCGTGAGGCACTGCAACAAACGTTCGTTAAATAACATTATTCTCAAAAATAAAAATAAATCATTTTAATGTTATTAATATTTAGCGTGTAAATAATTGGATGTGGTTAAAGAAAAAATAAGTTAGTGAAGAAATGTTCTGCAACTTCATACCTGGAAAAATATTTTCAATATCCATTTCAAAAATTGGCTACGTGCGTAGGATATGAGGATATTTGCGTGATATAGGTGATTTCGAGATTATTTTTAATAAAGTTTTAAGAAATTATCTCTCACAAAAGCTTCTTTGATTTGTTATAGTGTTTTTTTCAGTGACTCTTGAAGGTGACTCGAACTACTTAAATTCTATTATATTCAAGCTAAAGGAATGCTTATGCGATATTTTTTTCATTGAAGATTGTGAGGCTTTTGTGAAACGTGTTCCAAGATAATGACTTACAGGAAAGGTTTTAAGAACAGCATTATTTTATTATATAAAATTGTAAATATTAAAACCATTTAGCATTTTGCTAGCATAAAGACATTTTGGTGTAGCAGTAATGTGTTATTCCGTAAATTCACCCCTGTCTTCTTAGCATTTCGTTCAAAATAGAAACAGCGTCCACGTGGCAAGAATGAAAAATGGAGAAAAGACACCAGAGCCTTTTCTTCCATCCTTGAGGAGCGACCGACCTCGACAGGACGTACGTTGAAATGAAAACCTTATGGTGAAATGAAATGAAAACCTACGTTACTAAGCAGTTTACTTTAACCTTCAACTATAGTAAGGCTAACGTTATCTTCAACAAAGTATATGACTTCAGAAAGGCAATCAAATATTTCATCAGCACTAACAACAGCTCCACGCCTACAAAGCCCCAACCAACAAAATGTTGTCGGTGTCGGTGTCGCCTTCATCCCACCGTCTCTCAAGAGAAAATACAGCAAGATTTAAAATCTCTTCAAACTCATCAAACAAATCATTAGTGTCATCAGATTACGTAAGAAAATATATATCTAAACCAATAGTAGCCGACCGCAAGCGGTAGCTCAGTGCATCAACTGATGTCACTGCAGCGCCTCTGACCGGGAGGTCCTAGGTTCGAGCCCTGACGGCGGCAGGATTTTCGACACTAGCTTTTCAGCTAGGTCGAATTCAGTGGCTGTCTGGAGGAGAATTCTAGCGGCCGGCTGCTCTGATCGGTAGTTTTCCGTGGTTTCTCCGATCAGCACCTGGCGAATATCTAAACCTTACCAAACGGGCCACGGACCGCGCGCGATCTTTCCTTCCTCTTCCTTGTCCTCTCCACTCCCCTTACATACACACTAACACGCACTACACTACCACATATTCCAGGAGACCGGTCGGGAGCTTAGAGCTTGTCCGGCTGGAGCGGTGCTCCGCTGGTGGAAGAGTCCTCGTTAGGGGGAAACCCCACTAGCCGACGGTAGGTCGGCGCCGGATCTCGCCATCCAGCGGGGGAAGATCACCGCCATTTCATGAGTAAAAAACATGTACTACACTTACGGGACTAATGACCAAAGCAGTTGATGCGCCCGGAGACATGAAAAAATCAATCAAAAAACCAATGATAGCCACTGAATACTTAAAACAACAGAATGTAGAAGCTATACTTCAAACCAAATATGTAATCTGATTGTAAAACTGAAAGAAGCGTAAGAAAAGGAATGTGCCTTGAATTTTGGTGACTCTAAGAACAGTTGTAACCATTTACTTTATTGTATTTAGTGTTCAGATCGTAATTACTCGGTCACTATTCCTCAGATGGACGACACACCAAACCGAGAGAGGAGGTTGAAGGCATCAACTGATGTCACATCAGCGGATCTGACCGGAAGATCTTAGGTTCGAGTCCGATGATAGGATGATTCGACACTGGCTAGATATCTAGATCGAGTTCTGTGGCTGTCTGGAGGAGAATTCTAGTGGCCGGCTGCTCTTATCGGTAATTTTCTGTGGTTTCCCCGATCAACATCAGGCGAATGCAAGAGCAGTACTATAATAAACTGCCCACGGACCGCGCACGGCCTTTTTGTTCCCATTCCTTCTCTTTTCCCATTCCTTACTTACACACACACACACACACACACACACACACAGACTTACATGCACTATTCTACCACACTTGCCGGGAGACCGGGAGCTTAGAGCTTGCCCGGCTGGACGGGAGTTACTTGATTGGGGGAAACTCCGTTAGCCGATTGTGGGTTAGCGCAGGATCTCACCATCCATCGGGGGATATTCACTGCCACCAACATGCACTGCACTTACGGGACATTGTGACACACTAATGACATTTTTGACGCGCTCGCAATCACTAATCAATCAAAATAAATCGTCACAACCCTTCCATTGACGACGTGTTTGCTTGGTTCTGCGTTTCATTACATACAACTGTCACGCTGGCTTTACGTTTGGACGCTGTGACATTGAAACCTCGTGGGGCGAGCCGCCAGTCGGGCGGGCGGCCTACGTGATCGTGATCCGGTCATCAAACTATTTTTTATGTTATTTATTTGCGTTCCATTTTGAAATTTAGCAAATTTGTTATTGTTGAAGTATATTTTTATAATTACAAGAAGAGTATTTTTATAATTAATTAAAGTGTCGCCTAAATGCGAAAATTTGTATTTTAAAAATTAATATATATTCTAAAAACGTAAAAAAATATGTGTATAAAATTATATTCGCATCATATGAAAGCACATGTTTTTAAGTAGAATTTAAGGGTAGTTGTATTTTTCTGTAGGAAAGGTAGATGTTTAAACATTAGCACGCTGATTCTTTCGAAAACATAATTGGTAATGTTCCTGAAAGTAGTGGAATTACAGAAAAAGGAAACGACGTGTCACCTATTTTCAACCTTAGAACTCATAAAAAAGTGTCAAGTCGTGTGATTCTTATGACTGTTGTGACGGTCCAGAGGCACACCGAATAGTGGCACATTGTTTAAATAAAGAGGCCAGTGAACCTGTAGAAACAATTGAAACACGTTACCACACTAACAATACTTATTTAATACACGGCCACGTTTATAAATTTATCTTTAGTGTAATAATTTAGTATTGAATGTGTATTTAATTATTTAATAGGTTTTACTTGTTTGTAGCCGTTGGTACGTTCCGATTTCCTACTCGAATGTCGTACGTTGTTGCATAACTATGAAGTTTTTAAAATTATTTATTTCATAAATGGCAAGAGCAATTAATTTCTGTTTAGAGTAATAAATTATTATCAATTGTCTGTTAAATTATGATATTGATTTTCTTTGATTGTTTGTTGGTTCTCTCTATGTTCGAATGTTTTCGAATATTTCCTCTATTTTCGGCGTTGCGTCATGCCAGCTCACATGCGTTTTCCCCACGAAAATATGAGGCAATCAATTCCAAATTGTGGCAATTAATTGACACACTAGATTCCGGTGCGAGTCTACTTGCACTTGAGTAGATTCGCACCGGAAGCTAGTGTGTACCTCACTCAGGCACAACTTATATAATTCTCGGCTCACCGCACAACATTCTACTAGTATCATATTCATCCTGGTGTGTGTTGGTGTGGTGAGGAGGATTGTGTTTCTCACTCCCCGAGAGGTGCCTGAGTTGTGAGCTGGATTTATATGCTAGATTTAAGGTTGTTAAAGATAATTGAATTAGTAGGGTTGGGGCAATGCTAAATGTGGAGTAGGCATAGGTTATACACTGAACGTTTCTTCTCAATTCCAATGATAGTTGTATTGCTTCTACAAGTAGACTGTTACTTGGACTGGTTCTGAAGGCTCCAAGACTTAGACGACATGTATTGTTGATCACAGGGTTTAGGGTATTCAGAATCATTTTTGAAGCTGAGCTGTAGACTATTGCCCCGTAATCTAGTTTAGATTGAATAAGATCCTTATATAGATTGAGCAAGCATTCGACTTGTGCTCCTCATTTGATAGAAGATAATTTTTTATAATATTAAGTCGTTTTTCACATTCAACTTTAAGAGCCGATATATGCTGTTTCCATGAATGTTTGGAATCTAAAAGTATACCCAGAATTTTGCACACATACGTCATTTTCAATTGATCACCTAGTTTAAGAAGAACTTCTTCATTATCCTCATTTCGTCTTCTTGTGAACACTATAAACTCTGATTTAGTCTTCGAGATAGTAATTCCTGCATTGGTTGACCAGTCGGTGATTCTATTTACCGATTCTTGCACAATACTTTTATATACCTTAAGGTTTTTACCACTACATGTCAAGGTAATATCATCTGCAAAAAGAAATATTTTCACTGGCTCTTGTATTATACTGCTTGCTTCATTAATAACTAGGAGGAATAATAAAACACTAAGGACAGATCCTTGTGGTAAACTATTCATCACCTCAGTAAGATGGCATGAACTCTCTAGAATTTTGACCCAAAGGTATCTGTTTTTAAGGAAATTGACAATGAATGCTGACGTATTTCCTAATATATGTGATTTAGCAAGAATGGATGTAAGTCTCTCTTTACATACCATTTCATATGCTTTTTCAATGTCCATTGAAACCATCAGTACATATTGTTTCATAGCTAGGGCATCACATATTATAGTATCGACTTTACCCGGAGGTCATTTGTAGATCTAAAAGATCTAAAGGCGCTTTGGTATGGCGCGATTAAGTTCTGATTTTCCAATATCCATTTCAGGCGGCGACAAACCATCTTCTCTAATATCTTGCAGATAGGGAATCTGGGCGGGAATTTGTGGGCAGAGTGTGATCTTCATAAGGTTTGGATATGGGGATAACAAATAGCTTCTTTCCATTGGTCCGGAAAATGTTGTTCAGTCCAGTGTAATTATAAACATTTAGTAAATACTGGAGTCCAACTTCAGGAAGATTATTTAAAAAACTATTTGGGACATTATCGGGTCCAGGTGCAGAATTTTTACACAGATTTAATATATAAAGGAGTTCATCCATACGGAATGGTGTTATTCTCCTTAGTTAATAGCATAATGTTTTGATGATCTAAATTTCTCCTTGAGGGGTTGTAGATAGGAATTTTGGGTCAAAATTATTGCTGTCTGAAGTATTTGCTAAAAGGTTACATACGTCTTGAGATCCAACATGTTTTAAGCCAGTACTGTCAATAAGATATCTAGGAAAACTGGGAATATTTCTTCCACTAATGTTTTTTTCTTTATGCTATACCTCTGATATAGGAGATTGAAGAGGTGAACTTTTGCCATGATTTGATCATTGTGTATTTGAGAGTAAGTCTTGCAAAAGCTCTTGCTTTCCTGTAAGCAATACCATTTACTACGATTTCGTTTTTCTTAAATTTCCTATATGCTTTTTTCTTTAATAGCTGTAGTACATTGCTCATTCCACCATGAGACTTGGTGTTTTCTAATTATACCCGAAGTTTGGGGAACTCAAGTTCTTGCTGCTTCTAGAATAAGTGAAATGAAGTCTTGTACCAATCTCTTAACCTCTTGAGAGTTCAGGTTGATTGGTTGATTTGGAGTTGCAATATTGGACTTAATGAAATGTTGGAATTGTTGCCATTTAGCTTGTTCCAGGATCTATATAAGCTCACATCTCAGATGGGAGATTATATCTAAGTCTGGAAGAATCATGCTAATGAGATAGTTGTCACTGTCATAAAGGTTGGAAGTATAAAAGTTGGTAGACCATAATATTCTGGCTACAATGTCATTTGAGGCAAAACTAAGGTCAATGTTGCTTTCAGTTCCATTACTTATGTTGAAACTGGTGGCCAGACCAGTGTTTAATAAAGAAAGATCATTATGATTATCTAACCAATCTTCAATGATTTTACCCCTTTGTCTGTGATATTAGATCCCCATAATTTATTGTGACTGTTGAAATCTCATACTATTATAAACTGAAGGAGAATATTATCAAGTTCATATACATCGAAGTCATGCCTATTGGGGATATAAATATTACATACATTAATATTAGAAATAATATTAACCTTGACAGCGGTGGCTTGCAAGAGTAGTTTGAAGAAGAATTTCATGTACATAAATATCACTTTTAACAACGATAGCTGCACCGCCAGAAGCAACTTGAGCATTATTTCTATTGCAAAAAGATGTAATATAACCAGGTAATTTACTAGACTGATTGCCTTTAAAGTTTGTTTCCTGTAAACATAGTATCCGAGGGAGATTATCATTAACTAAAAGTTTTAGGGATGGTAAACGAATATAGAAACCATTACAATTCCATTGTATGATATTCTTTTCCAGATATTATTCAGAGGCATCTCTAGCCGCTTCATCTAATTGTTCTTGTGCACTCTTCTACTCGTTCATAATACTTATAAATCTATACTTTATTGACCTTTCTGTAAGTAATGGATAGAATTCAGTCATTATTTGGATAATACTTGGAATATCAAGTGAAAATTCACTGGCTATTACTGTTGGGTTTTGCGATCCTGAAGCATTTCAATGAAATTTTTCAATTGGTTATCATTTGGGTTATGGTGGGTTATCATTTGAGTTATCTTCATACTTTGCTTTTATTGGATTCATCTAGAGATTTTGGAGATGTCTTGTATCCTGGAAGTTTTCCCGAATGGTTTCCTTTCAGATGTGTTTCCTGCAAACATAATATTTGTGGTTTATTGTCATTTACTATTAATTTTAAAAAGGTAATCTGGCGTAGAACCCATTACAATTCCAGAGAATGATTTGCATTGAGACGGTTTATTCAGAGAGCTCAGAATCAGTTTCCTCATTCTGTTGAAGTTATTCTTTTAATTTGTTCATAATTCGCGTAAATCTGCTTTTTATTGATTTTTCTGTAAGCGTTAAGTATTTGTATGACATCATATGAATAATAGATTGTATATCATTAGTAAAATCTTTTGCAATTAAAGTTGGGTTGCTTAAACCAGTTGCCTTGTCTATGAAGTTTTTCAGTTGGATATAAGTAAGAGGATATGTGTGTGTATTACTCGTACTTTCAATTTTTCGTTTTATAGGAGTAAGAAGGTCTTCGAATGATTTATTACAAGAGTTTTCTTGGGTACCATTTTCTTCATATCTTTCCTGTGACTTTTTCTTTTTCTTTTTTGGTTGTTTTGTATTCGAATTTTCCATTTTAATTTTGTCTGGTTGATGATGAATCTGATGGGAAGGCTCTTTTTTGTATTGTTTGGAAATTAGTATTATCTACTCTAAGCTTTTGAATTTCGGTTTGTTCATATCCTACTTCCAGGTGTTTAAATAAGGAAAGATCCATTTCTAATGAATCTTGTGTTTCCTTATTTTCCATTTCCGAATTCTGTGTGGGTTTACTAGGACACTGGTTGGCGAGGTGTCCATTTTGTTTACATACAAAAGAATTCATGTCATCAGTTGAGAAATAAATTCTGAAAACTGTTCCATCATAAAGAATTGTGGTAGATTCTAGAAGTTTTCAGGTGCAATAAATGATTGTCTTCTAAAAATTATTATGTGTGCAAAACCAGGTTCAGAGATTCCTGCTCGAATGAATAATATATTTGAAGTGACTTGGATATTTATGTTTGAAAATTCTTTTTGGATTATATTATGAGGAATTATAGGGCTCACATTAGATATGATCACTCTCTTAAATTTGTTAACTAATGGCCTGATATTCAGTTCGTGATTGTTGATACTGATACTGCTCTGATATTGTTCGTAAATACGAACGCTTGGTATTTCTTTGTAAGATTTTCTGCTATTATTTTGCGACTGATGAAAACACATATTCTATTGTTTAAGATACACGACACGAATCTAATGTCGTTAAAATTCACTAAGGTGGCTAGCTTATTAACGTAGTCTCTAATGGTAATACTTTCATAGGTTTCAATGAGCACTGCTTGTTCTCTTGACGGGAATACATCGCTAACAGTTGCACTTACGTAAGACTTCTTTTCTTGTGGTACTGAAGTTCTGTTCTTGTGTAAGTTGGGTTATGTTAGTATTTACATTGGTAGGATTCATTGTGGTTGTAGGTCAACCGCAATGCGAGTGGTTGTCAGTTAATACAGTACGTAATTGTTATTTATTTTTATTTTATTTTACGTCAAAAAAACAGTTAAAACTGTGTATGACGTGCTGTTCGGAGTGAATTCTGTGCACATTTTCAAAATTCTGTAATCCATACACTAAGTCATATAATACTTGAATTTTGAATGAAAAAAGAAAACAAAGCTCCCATGTAATAAAATCTATTTTTAAGAGTAAATAAGCAATAAATTTTGGGCTCTTATTCATGATGTCCTTCATTAAGGAATAATACTTCCTGCCGCGACAACATGGAAACGATAATTTGAATAATTGTATTTCCCACTGAATTCTAGAAGACGTGCACAGATAATGAAGTTACATTTATGTCCAGAAGCAAAACAAGGGGCCGTTTCAGCATTTGCTCAATGGATCTGGGAAACTGGACGAAAAACCTGATCGAGATGGGGGTCATTGACACAGAAGCTGCGATTTAATACTTGTTACATATTGTTTAGAATTGTACAGTCCAATGGTAAATAATAATTAAATATCACAGTTAAATTTAATGTTACTTTTCTTGTGATGCACTTACGTAAATCATATAGTCTCTAATTGTATAGAAACAGTTATGCAGCAGACACGATTTCACTTTGGATTTAAACTTTTCTATCGAATTTAATCGTTTAATGTCGTCTGGAAAAGTGTTGTAAAATAATGTACATGTATTGTATGTGAAGTTTTTGTAATGAGTTGTTGATACTGTCACCTGATGATTATGATTTCTACGTCGAGTGTTATAGTAATAGACATCGGCATTGTACAATTGTACAATTGTACAATTCTTGTTACGGGCATATTTAGGCTTTGAAAATTATATAGTAGAATCTAAAACATTAATTCATAATAATAATAATAATAATAATAATAATAATAATAATAATAATAATAATAAAGGCAAAAGAGTGCTTTGTCGCTGCCGCCATGACATTCTGTTCATCGCTGTGAGGACAGCGGAGGAATACATTAATCATAACTTTTAAAATAAATATTTTTCTTTTGATAGTCAGTATAGTCTCAGTGTTATGCCTCAGAAAATATATTACTTGGTACTTAAACTTGGATAATGATTTTCATCGTTTAATATCATCTGGAAATTTGTTGTAAAATAATGTGTATATTTATATATGCACAATATGTAATTTTTTGTAGAGTTGTTTATACTTAATGAAGATAATTGCTTCGTCGAGTATTGTTGTTATAGGATCTGTATTGGCTGAAAACAAAGATGTTATAATAGTGTATAGGTGAAAATATGTCCGTACCATTGAGTAAGTTATTTTTGACAATAACAGCTGATTAGAACACATCAGGAGGCAAGCAACAATTCCTACTTTAATGAACGGAGAATTACACGGATGACGTGAATGTGATTTGCTTATTATTTGTATAATTCTTTTCTGTCATATAAGTGTTTGCGAGCTACATGATGTGTCTCCCAAGAATATTATGCAATATCTCAGGCGGGAATGAAAATTCGCGAAATATACACATCGAACAGTACGAAGGCTGACTGAATTTGCGAGAATTCCAAAAGGGCAGAATAATTTACTTCATTTGGTGATGAATTCATTTAAAATGGAGGTTCCATTTGAGGTTTGACTGAAATGAAGGACTTAAAAATGTTGTTACCTTAACATCAATTATTTTGCATATCATTCATTTTCAATATTCTTTGAAAGCGTATATAAGTATTTATTTGAAATGGAAAACTGCATTGAAATAGTTTTTCCTTCTTTTACTATTAATTTGTTATTAGGATATCAATTTTAAAATCTGATATTTTACTATTTACTGTTTCTTTATTGCAAATAATATTTGTATCACAAGAAAAAATAACTTATTTCTGTTTCAAATCGACGAGGGCATATCGTTTACGTAGGAAGTGAATAGAAAATAAAATCGAAAGTGTAGGCCTGAAGCGAAATTGGCAATGAATCAGAAAACTCGTATTTTCTTCATTAATAATTTATCTTCATTCCCGTACCGTACTCTCTGAGATCGTTTTTAAGGAACGAATATAACCAGTCTAGAGCAATATCACGAATTCTACACGAAGGTAATTTTGGAAGTAAAATTTTTAAGATATATGACATCAAATGCTTTTGGGAAATATAAACATATTCCTGTAGGTACTTCTTTCTGACCTGTGAATGAAGCGACATCATGGAAAGAAAATATAACTGTTTCCCTAGATTTTAATTTTCTAAACCCATGTCTATCTGAAAACGTTTCCTATTTACTGAAAAAGATATTCATTTGTATGAAGAAAGTATATATTTTTTTGAAAAACTGATAACCGATAATATTGAATTTCAGTTTTGTTACTATTCTTAGAAAAAAATCGTTATATAATATTTTCTTAATTTAAAAATGTCGATGTTTCTGCATTGGAAGGGAAAGGAATCAACAAAAAATTCATATTATGGATGTTCTTAAGCAGTGTCATTAATTTCGAATTTATTTAACAGACCCATAGGTAAACCGTTGGGAAATGTTTCAAACAGGATACGGAATCGAAAAAAACCTTTTGTTACCGAAAACCGAAACTTCAACTGAAATTCTTAACCAACGCAAACCGAGAATGATATTATATTTGAAATGGTTATATACGGTAATTATTGGTGTAATTAAATGGATCATTACTAATGCATTTTAATTTATATTTTTATGTATTTCGTTATCTAGAATAATAATATCACAGACTTACATCCATAGAAAAGTGCAGACCACGGTGAAGTCCATAAGCGAGTGTAGGGTGGAATTATCCCTGGAGATGAAGACTGATGCAACATTGTCGATATTCGGCTAGCTTGCACCGATACTAAATTTCCTCCAATACCATTGACGATAGGCTGGAAAACTACGAAGTTGGTATAACGCTCAGCTATTAGTTGCATTACCAGCCCTCCTAATCTGAAAGAAAACATATAGCAGTCAATAATATACACCAATGATTGTCAAAATTTAATGGTTGTAAATACTTTCCAAACGATAATTGTATGAGAAAAATATTTGTAGTTTGTTGCATTTGTTATTTATGTTAGTAGTTGGGCAGATGGTTTGATGAGTAGCAAGGTTCGCATACTAGCGTCAAAAAAAGTGTGAGAAATTGGCGTTGGTGCACGTAGCGTTTCTACCAAATTATTTGGTCAAATTGATAATTATTGATGCTCATTTGTCGCAGAAAGAAATATTTTTCTTTATAGTCAACTTTTCAATTAAATTAAAGTGTTTCGGAGGAATTTGTCTACAGTCTGGAAAAGTATGAAAATACTTAGTATTTTTATCATAGCTGCTGAAGCTTCACTCGAAAATTGAGCCAACTTCAGATTACTCATATCAAAGCCTCACTTGGGTGATTAACAGTCGCATAGCAATGTCATTCCGGTATCCTGATAATACTGATATACGCCGATCAACGCCGAATCCCAGAATAAATGGCAAAAAGAATTGAAGGGAAATTTTACATATTTAAGAACTAATTCCTCATGTATTAAGCAACATATTACAATGATTTTCTGATTTTTTTGTGAAAATATTGTCAGTTTATATATATATATATATATATATATATATATATATATATATATATATCCAATGATACAAATAATGTTACAAGTTAGATAAACAAGTTTTTAGTTATTTTAATATACTTCTGCTCAGCTTACCTTGCTCGATCGAGCGATAGCAGGGGAAGCGCTGAGTGAACTTGTGTGGCGGACTGTTATCCGTTCAAAATATTCGTTAAACACGTAGAATGGAGTGGAAAAACAATCAAAATTGCTCAAAAAACGCTTATCTAACAAATGACTATGTATATCATTGTATTTGTCTTTTTGCGCTCATCATGATGGGCTAAAACTATGTATAGTTCCATTTGAAAAAACAAATTTATTTCAATATCTTGTAAAATACATGTCATAAAATAGAAATGAATACATGTATCAATTAGCCCCATTCCCTCATGCACATCCGTGAAAACTGCATTGCAATAATTTCAACGGTTCAAACCTATCCCATATATATATATATATATATATATATATATATATATATATATATATATATATAGGATTGTGACGTTTGGGGCATCGCCACAAACCCCACAACCCCCACGAAGCGTCGGCGGAGACGTGGAGAGCGAAGATATAACAGAACGTCGGTTACTGATCGAAAAAGGTGCTACCTGTTAGTTGCGGCCTGAAGCGCGGCGGCGGTGCACTTTCGGAATATGGGCAGCGCGGTAGGGTTGTACCGTGACGTCACTGCAACACTTAAACGGCGGAGCAGCGAGGAAAAGAGCCCCTTCTTGTGTGAGACGCCGAGGTGAGAAGTCGAGTAAGGTAGCGGAATAGTTGAGGTAGAGAAGCGGTAGTTTGGAGGAGGTAGGAAATGGGAAATGATAGAGTAGCGAGGCTACGTGGTGTAAGGAGAACATTATAGAAGATTGCAGTAAGAACTGTGAAATTTAGAACGGATCAGAATAGTGGCTGTGGTTGCGGAACTGTGAGAGTTTTTGTAAAGCATTAGTGAGGCGACACGCTAACTAGCACACGCGGAGAGACTGGGCAATACGCGTACTCGTGTCGCAAGAAGGCGGGCGTAGAAGACTGGACCGTGGATCTGGTGGTGGGCGTTAAGAAGACTGGTACGTGGATCTGGTGGTGGGCGTTAAGAAGACTGGTCCCTGGATCTGGTGGCAGGCGCAAAGGAGACCGAGTGGCCTTCAGAGCGGCATTGAAGTGGGCTACGTTGCAGGAACGCGAGTGGCGGCACGGCTGAATTCCCAAATTTGCATAAAACTGAGGTGGGAGACAGGAACTAGAAAAGTAGTGTTGGCGCCAGAAACAGAAATACTCAAATTTACATGTTCGCCTTAAAATTGAGTAACGGTGAAGCATTTCATAACCTCGTACGCCGGTAGTACATTTCATTCCGAAGCTGTATTAAAGATAATTAATTTGTGTTCCTCATTTTGTATGTAATTGACGAGGGAATTTCGTGCGCGAATAGCTGTAAGAAGCAAATTAATTCAGGAAGTGTGAAAGAAAAAGTAATTAAATTTCATTCACTAGTGTTGGCCAAGTAAGAACTCCGTGCACGGATGTTTTAAGGAAAATATCGCTAGCTAGGAGAAGAGTGAAACATAAGCAAATATTTCTTTTGTAAATTTCTCTAAGAGGTCTGACCATCAGTGGTTTGCATGCGTTCAAACGCGCAGCCAGCAATTGGGTATTTTTTTGTTCTCTTATTTTGGTATCAGTGTAAAAGGGTTGATTTGTTCAATATTTTAAGAATATATTACTGTTTTACCTAATTCTGTGTCTGGGTGAGTCTTTCTCATACCCTAAAGATCCTGCCCCCTGAGATATCCAAATCTCGAAAGAGCATTCTTTCGAACGACCGCTACACTAGTGGTGGCGTTAGAATATATATATATATATATATATATATATATATATATATATATATATATATATATATATATTGTGACGGCGCACCTATGTATGGGCAGTCGTGACATGCTTTTAATGCTGGGCCGCATGTTTGAAACACACGCGCCGAGAGGAAGTGTAGTTCTATAATTACCACGGAACTCCAAGAGGCGTCATCAGCCCGGGCGGTCGCGAGAAGGAGGGGTAGTGTCAAGGGGTAGAAAGACGTTTGAAACGAACGCAAGGCGGCGAGAGATAGATACGCGTTTAGTGGCTAGAGAAAATACGGAGCGACATGACGCATGAGTGACTGTTGTGAGTATTCTGGAAAAATGGAGGATGGAAGTGGCGCCGATGGTTGGCAGCTTGCCGGATTAGTGAAACATCTAGTCAACCCCGGTGTCAATGGCTTACGCGAGATGGCTTTCTCGTGACTGGGCTGGAGGACATCCGAACGAGGCAAGGCGAAAACGGCAGAGGATGGTCGCCCAGCAACGAGCCGGACGAGGTCGACACGTTTCCAACAGTGAAGCAAATTGGCGGCCGACGCGTCTAAAGATAAGTTCGAGGCAGAGAAATTCTTTATTACCATGCTCTCAGAATCGTTATGTAGACATAAATGAAATGTCGAAAAGTCGATACATTATTAGAACATTAAATGGGATTAGAACGAGTTCAGTGACGAATCCGAAATTCAAGTATATAATAGGAAACATATAACAATTTTTTCAATGAAGCAACTCATTTTTTTTAATGAAGCTCTGTCCTGCGTCCTTGGTGACAAGAAATTATAGTGATTATGGTATTTCACATTTACTGTGTTCTTAGTACTTTGAAAGGGACATCATATCACGTTGTGTACTGCACCTCTGTTTTAATTTATTTAAAGTCGTTATTTTTATTGTGTGAATTCAAGTCAGTGCCCTGATCATCAGTGAGGATGCTGTTAATTTTTCATGTCTTGTTTGTTATAACTTCATTCTAGCAATTCTGGATTTCACCTTCTACAAAATAGGCAAGAAGGGAGATGCAGTGAATGACTATTTGAATTGGTGTAGTACAGTCAGTGTTGACTTGAGATCTGATTCCATGTTATGTGAACAAATCGAAAATCCGTTTGTCTGTATGCAACGTGCGGTAAAACAGACGACAATACCAGAAGCAGGGGCGGATTTACATATGGGCTGAACGGTCAATAGTCCGGGACGGCACGTTTTGAGGGTGATATTATTATTATTATTATTATTATTATTATTATTATTATTATTATTATTATTATTATTATTTTACGTAAAAACATTTAAAAACTGTGTGTGACGTGCTACGGGGTGAAGTGAATTCTGTGCACGTTTTCATAATTCTGAGATCCCTACCCTAAGCCATATATTGCTTGAATTTTGAATACAGAAAGAAAATGAGCGTTTTTTGCAAGGATTTTTAACAAAATATTCACTCCGATGTAATAAAATCTATTTTCAAGGGTAAATCAGCAATTACTTTGGCCTCTTATCCCTCATCATGTTCATCCCTCATCAATAATACTTCCTGCCGCGACAACAAGGAGAACGATGATTTGAATAACTATATTTCCTCTGAATTCTAGAAAACGTGCCCAGATAATGAAGCTACATTTATGTCCAGAAGCAGAACAAGGGGCCATCTCAGCATTTGCTCAAAGGATCAGGGAAACTGGACGAAAAACCTGATAGAAATAGGGGTCGTTGACCCTGAAGCTGTGGTATAATACTTGTTGCAGGTTGTTTAGAATTATACAACCCAAATGGTAAATAAATTAAATATCACTGTCAAAATTAACTCGTTTGTGCCTGAGTTTATACTTTTTTGAATTTTCGTGTATATTTTGTATTATCACATTAAGTAATCACCAGTGAATGGAGAAAAACATTTTCTCCATATCCCAATAGCTGTTCCTAAAATAACGTCTGTTCCCAAGAGGGAACACCGGGCTCGAATGGGTGCATGACGGTTTCTTTAAAAAAAACGGACTTCAGTACTCTACCTCATCAAGTATAACAATAATTTCTCGTGCAATAAGGTACGTTTGATGAATAACACACATTTATTTTGAATACTTTCATTATTGGAAAATAAAATACAAATTACAAAATGACACCATAATATTTATTATGTAAATGAAAAACGGGAACTTATTACCATGTCAAATATATCTATAGGAAGTTGCATAACTTTTTTCCAAGGCTTATGAAAAGCTTTAAAGCAGTTTTCATGTAGTACAACCGCGCATTTCTCGCAATCTTTCCTTACGTTTTTCTTGCACAAAGCACAACGGTTTTGCTTCACGGCATTGATCATCCAGTGATCCAGGCAGTCGTACCTAAAGGAAGGAGTGGTTGTTCTGCAGTTGTTTTGAGGACTTATTGCACCCTCCAGAAGAAAGTGCAGTGTCATACTTTTGCAGGTATGTCGCAACATTTTCGTCCATTTCGTCTACACCTCCCATATTCTTGTGGAAGCATGATATGGTGTTTCGCAGAGTAACTGAAACCTTTTTATTATGTTTTCGTGTCCACCGTGTGACATATACTACTGGATCAAACGGATCACATGCAGTGATGATATGGACAGCCCGGTTGTCGTTCCAATCAATAACTAGTACTCCAGAGTTAGTGCCAGAGCGATAATCGAATGTACCTCTCGCTAGCTTCTCCATTTTTGTTTTATCAATCAGAGGACACTTTACTATTCTGTTGGCCATTATCGTTCCACGTTCCGCTGGCCCCAATACCATCAGCTGCCAGCTCTTCTGTTCCTTCGCAGGTAGTCACTCTTACTTCGGCAATGGAACAAAGTTGTTTGCCAGAAAGGTTGGAGTTCCATCCTCATCATCACCACTGTTTTCTTCTGATTCAACACATCATCTGACGGGAGGGTGAATATATCAGCACTGGTAAAGTCTGTTCTTTCTTCAAGAATCGATAGGATTTCTTCCGTTGTCAGATTTCTAAAATGAAGATCGAAAAGGTGAATATACATTCGTAAATAATTACGTTCTTATACAATAACTATTTTTAAATCGAGTTCACAAAATGAAATTATTTTATATTGACAGTTATTATTTTCAAAAGAATAATGTACGAAACAATTCAAACTGGCGTAGATCTCACAAACTGTTGAATACTTTACTGACAAACTATTCAGTTCAACTAATCATCTTTCCGTTTAATAGCAATGGCTGTTTCAACTTACACAATCTACAACACTTATAAGAATGATAACTTGAGATTATATACTCCGTCAAATGAGACCTGTTCAGTATGGTACTTATTATATTTTTATAAATATAATAAAATTAATAAAAATATATATTCTAATGATATAATATCAAATATGTATATTGTATTTATAGTGTGATAGTCAAATATTTTATTGTACTTTGAATAAAAATAATTTTTAATTGTCTAATATGTATTAGACATCATTTAATTAAATATATTTTTTAATTGAATTGTTATTTATATAAAATTTATATATAATACAATACATTCGAAGCATATAAAATAAATAACATGAAAACAAATAATACAACATAACTTGCAAATATCAACATTTCAAATTTGTGTCTATGATATTTTATTCTTATTATTTTGAGATCTTTTAGGCAAGTATAGTTTCACCTGTTTGTTAATATGAGTGAGAGAAGAAAAATATTAAGTAGAGCTGCAGGCTCAGGCAAAAACTGATGAACCGCATCACGTTTTAAAAAATACTGCAAAAATTAACAATTATTTTAAAAACATGGATAAAATCATAGAAGTTAAAAAAAGTTTGGAAGATCCTTACGTATCATATTCTGTTCCTGTCATTATTGAAAACATTATTGTGCGTGTTCTGTCACATCCAGTGCTTCTTCTTCTGCTCAACTTGTGTGCAAGAATTCGTCAGTTTGTTCTGAACCAAGGATAAATGATCCAGCATTGTGGGAAATTAACGATTCTACACCTGATTTTATTTCGAAGTATGACATACATCAAGATATTGACAACTTAGATTTTTCTCAATCAAAGCGTCCTTGTGGTGGGCAGTTTCGATATTGAAATAAATCTTTATTTAAAACGTAGCTTGTCAATGTTGCAGTAGTTGTTCCGTCCACGCCACAAACGCCCTTGGCGGCAGGTCATTGTTTCTCCCTTCAGACGCTGGCCGCACCCACCGCGGGCATCCGGCGCTCCCACCACTGGCCAACCTCACCGCCGCCTCCCCCACCCCGGCTGCCGCCAACACGTCCCCCGAAGGACCGTTAGCCTCTACCCCCAAAACTCACTTGCCGACAGGTCGCTGTCTCTGCCAGAACAAAATCTCTCCGCGACAACAGTCGCATACAACGCAAGCCCGGCCCGGCCCGGCGCCATCTGCTTTCTCGCGAGTGTAACGTAAACCCACTGCCTTCGGCAGGGGTGCAGACTGCGTCCAACGCAGACGGACTTTCAGTCCGTACGTGAGTTCCGGCTGACCAACTCGAGCCAGATTCTGTGCTGTGCTCCTATTGAGGCGCTGCATCCGCGCTCTACTGTCGACGGACC
>BLKR01015335.1:0-81460 GCA_011170035.1 Teleogryllus occipitalis | reverse complement strand
ATCATTCAAGAAAAGTTGCGCGAATAATATCTTTCTTTGCATTTTTTATGAGCTTCAATTTTCCGAATTGAAAATGATGGTAACGTAGGCATAAACTCAGAAGAAGTGTTGTGTATACGGTTTGTATAAGTGTATATGCATATGCATATGCAGGCCAGATTCTATACAGCAGTTTTCTCTATACCGGAGAGAAAAGTAAGATCTTATAAAGATTAGAGTAATACGTACAATCATTGCCAAACTGTATAAACAATGCAGTCTCATGAAAAACCATCCCATTTTATATTCTGTATCTTCACTAACAATGTTCGTTTTCCTCAGTACACCAATTTCGCTTGTTGTTGTTGCTGTAGGGGGCATTGGCATTGGTGTCGTTCTGTATGGATGGAGGCATTCACTCAATAGATTTGTGAAAATCAGAATGAATAATTGTTTCGCAAAGCATTTCAAGCATCAACGATTTCTTTGCGTGAATCTGCGCTGATGTGCCTTGAAGAGCCATTTATTTGCAAGTGAAATTAAAAATGCATACAGTAATCAAGTCAGTATTATTGTATTGGGCTAATCAGGATCGGACTGTAAACGTTCTGAGGAGCTTCCAGGTATTACCCGCGCAACTTTTCTTGAACGATGACCTTGCTTCCCCCTCCCTAGAGCGTTCGCCCTCCCTAAACAGTTCAATACCAAAGCTCGCAGCAAGCACTGATGGCAACATTCCAAACACATCTTCATTGGCCCGTAAGAAAAATATTTACTATCGAAATCGAGAACTTCTAGTCGTATTTTTCTAAACAATATCTAGAGAAATGGCCAAAGCAGGTCCAGGAGATGTCCTATCGCAGGAGATACCACGAACTGCTGGGAAAATTAGAACTCAGTTTATTGAGAAAGTTGCGAAGGCATGACTGATATTCCAGAGATTGGCTTTGCTTCATTAAATCTAGAGGCCGACGTCGTAACTAATACCCCCACTCTACCCGCATTTCTCCAAGCCATAACGGGAGCGGTAGCTCAGTGCATCAACTGATGTCACTGCAGCGCCTCTGACCGGGAGGTCCTAGGTTACACTCCCCCCGATGGCAGGATTTTCGACACTAGCGTTTCAGCTAGGTCGAATTCAGTCGCTATCTGGAGGAGAATTCTAGCGGCCGGCTGCTCTGATCGGTAGTTTTCCATGGTTTCTCCGATCAACACCAGGCGAATGGCGGAGCAGTACCCTAACAAACGGGCCACGGACCACGCGCGATCTGTCCTTCCTCTTCCTTGTCCTATCCTCTCCTCTTACACACACACTTGTTTAATAAAAAACTACTAAAATAACAAATGGAGTAAATAAATAATAGAATATTGACTAATTGAATAATGACTAATAGAATAATTACTAATAAAATAATGACTAATAAAATAATGACAATAAAATGATTACTAATAAAATCTGTTTCCAAAGTTCACTTTCCGCATCTTTTTTCTTTAACTTGTATTCACTGCTGGGAAGTTTGTTTTTTATCATATTTTTCTTTACTCTCTCATCATTGTTCGCCAAGTAGCACTTCGTGCAGGTTTCGAATACAGCACACTCGAGTTCGACCGAGTATTGGACACTCCAAGAGTCAATGTTCGCCGCACCTCAGTGACGTCTAGCGGCCAAAAGGAGAACTAGTTGGTGCAGCTGGCGTACTTGAGTAAAATGTTCGAATGCAGGGCACTAACTTAGTGCCACTACGCACCCTGTTCGCTCGGGCACAAACTGGGCACAAACTGCGTATTATTTGTCTATGCGCTCGTGTGTGGGCATGGTTTGGTCACAGTCTTAATGACATAAGTTATTAGTCTGTGGTTCGGCGTTAATCAAAGTGGAATTAACCACATTCGTCATGATGTTAATGATAGTCGAATATTTCTGAAGTTGAATTGTGATAATTAAAAAGTTGATTGAAAATGAATTTCGACGTAGAAGAACGGAAACAACAACTCGATGCCTTTAGCGCATTCATCAATGAATCTTACAGACAAATTGATGACATGTTGCAAGAGGTTGGTTGGTCAAGAGAATTTCTTACAAATGAGGTATGATATTGCTGTTTAGGTTGCTGATATCATGATTGGTTGCTAGATTCGAAAACAGAAGCCACTAGGAGGAAACTTTATTTAGATAAAAATAAGTATGCCAATATATAATATCTTAGGTGTTAGAATGTAATCTTAATTCTTTACTTGGAAGAAAATATGCAAAGAATATACTTCTCCCCGTAGCACATCACACAGTTTTTAACTGTTTTTATGTTAATCAAAATTATAATTCTTCTACAAAAATAGTCATTTGTTACAAATATTTTTTTCAATGGCACTTGTTTAATGTAAGTTAGTGTAAAAACTAAGCATGAATAATGGTTAAGATTATATTTTACTATTAAAATGGTTTGGTTCTAGTAGCCTGCCACTAGTAGTTGTTTTGGCTGTACCCTTATTTGAAGTATATTGTCCATTTCAGAGCTTGGAGATGGTTTCCTGTCCTTTGAATCCAGAACATAGAGTTCCAAAGAAGTCTTTGGATTCCCATGTGCAATTATGCTCTTGGCGATTAGAAGGATATCATGAACAGGATACACCTTTGCCTGCAAATCCCATTGAAAATAATGAAAACACAAAATCAAGTATTGTGATAGGTACATCATAAATTAATATTGCGTATTTTAATGTTTTAAATTGATCTCTATCAAATTAAAAATTTATTGTAATTGTCAGTGAAGCAGATATAGTTGAATATTGTAATTCTCTTTGTTGTTCTGTATTGTTTTTCTCAACGTAGATGCACATTTACAAGATGTAATCATTAAAGAAGCCAAGGAACAAGATTCATCACTGCAGACAGGTAAAATGTATTTTATTTTTGGTTTGTCTTTGAAACTTAAGTTTTTCATTTAAAGAAAAATACAGGTTTACTTTTTTCCTCATAAATTTCAAAAACTACTAAATGTTTGCTTCTTTTACAGCTTTGCCTGTGAGTATTCGGGAAGTGTTGACTTAGAGAATTCTTGGCTATTATATCCTTTTCTATATCCTTTACATGTTTTTCATGTGTTTGTATTATGATTTTGAACAATTGTGGATTTTATTGCTTAAAATAAGTTTGCGTGTTTGATACATTATTTGTGTATTTGTGGTGTATTCCAGCATCAGATTACTTAAGAAATGAAGAACAGAAATAATTTGAATTAAGTTGTGAAATTCACTTGACTGAAAAAGTTGACAGTTATTACGACTGTGGTATAAAAATGCATACATGCTTTCAAGCTTGTGTTACTTAAGCAGACTTTAAACCCAACAAAAATTTAGCATTTCATATTAGAAGTTAAATTTGAAAATGGACATTATGAATAACTTTCTTAACACAGGTAATTTGGAAGCTGATAAACGCTTGGTTCCTAAAACATCAGATCGGTTGGCAGCCGATTTTACATCAGATGAGAGGCGTATCCTGTATGACTTCGTCATTTCCAAAACCACACCTGTTGAAGATGTGAAAGTAGAAGAACTACAGCTTATGTAAGATATTTTTATAATCTCTTTATCTCGCTTCATACTGGAACCCTACTTCAAGCAGTGGAATGCTGGAACCCCCCCCAATCTGTGAATATTCATATGTTATTGTTAGTGAGGCTATTCTGAGTTTTTACGAAAGAAAATGAAAAATGTATGTTGAATTTTTTTCAGTCATTGATACGCAAATTGAAAAAAAGGGTCTCCAAACTGTTGATGCATATAGAAATTGGTCTAACTGTAGCATTTTATAATATTTTTAATATCTTTTTTTATTTTTAAAGTCAGAGGTCAAGAGATTTCCTAGCTTTGTTAATTATATGTTCATGTGATCATCCCATTTCAACTTTTCATTGAAGATTACCCCTAGATCTTTAATTTTTACTCTTTTACATACTCTTTTCAACATTTCATTATTAAAGTTGAAAAGTGAATAGTTAAAAAGAATTGGTATCTTCAATCTGGAGCAAGTCATAATACGAGAAATATTTAATAATTAGAGACAATTTGGTGTGGGGAAATAAACGTTAATTTTTGTCCCAGGGGGGTTACCAGCTTTTTTATATCTGCTGCAAAGAACTTTGTATCTTGGTGTTTGAGCCATTTTCCCACAAATTTTTTGACATCCTAGTTATCCGGAAACTTCTTCCCATCAAGGTCTCCTTCAGTGGACCAAACAAATGGAAATCAGGTGGTACTAAATCAGGGCTGGAAGGGGTATGAAATAATACCTCCCAACCCATTCTGTTGATGGTTTCACGTGTTTGTTGAGCAGTGTGAAATCATGCGATGTTTTGCTGAAGAATCACACTTCTCTGAGATTCATGGTGTCTCTCTCATGGCTGGCTTTACCTTGTTTAAAAGCAAATCTGAGTAGTATTGGCTGTTTATTGTATGCTGTTCTTTGAGATAATCACAAAAGAAGTACCTACAGTATCCCAAAACACTGTCAACAGGACTTTTCCTGCTGATGCAGTCAGAATGATGTCACTGAGTCTCAACCACATTTGAACTGTTCTGCCCACTTGTAAAAGTTCCCGTGTTTCATACAACTTTCATCATACTCTTAAGTCATTCTAAAACAGAGTTGTCCAGCTGGTGGCACATGGTGCCATCTATTGTGGCCTGCAGTAGGTTATTAGTCAAAAGTAACAGTCCCATCCATGATGGGCCAAAACATTGTGCGCCTAGCGCACTCGCCCTACTGGGCCTTTAATGTTAAAAAAGTTTAAATTTAAAGAACTATTTTTCTAGTAAATTCAGAAATTTCAAATCATGTGTTTCACTGTGATATGCTTGATACAGACTGATATCATTCCTGATTCTGTCTGTTCGATGATGGCTGTACATACAGCAAGTAAAAAATTTGATGCAAAAGTTGGTTCTGGGCCTGATGAGATTCTCTCAATTTTTCTAACAAACTGCATAGTTTATATTGTACCTATTCTTCACTTTCTTGTTCGGCTTTGAGAGAGGGAATATTTCCAATGACAAGAAAGAAAAGTGTCATAACTCTCATTCATAAATTGGAAGATAGAGCAAATATTAAAAATTATCGACCCATATCTAAACTAAATGTTTTAGCTAAATTATTTGAATTTATAATTGGTGACAAAATTACTTATCAGTTAAATGATCTCTTAATAAATGAACAACATGGTTTTAGAAAGACGAGATCAACTTGCTGATTCTTCAACATTTCATTCTTGAGAATGTAGAGACAAGCCAGCAAACTGATGTGATGTATACAGATTTTGCTAAGGCTTTTGATTCAGTAAACCATAATTTACTACTGCAAATAGGGATTCATGGAACTTTTCTGAAATGGATTGAAAGCTCTCTGAGAGACAGAAAACTGAATGTTTAATACAAAACTTTTATATTGAGAGATATTAGTAGTTACATCAGGTGTCCCTCAAGGATCCCATTGAATCTATTGAAATGTGGCATTTGCCCCACACTTGTCCACATTACCTGATTCCCATGCGTTCTGTACAAATAAGCCAGATGTTTATTATGCAATGTTAACAAACATTTTGCAAAGCAATACCAGGCAACACACACACACACATTACACAAAGCCTTAGACACACTGGTGGGCCACTAGCATCATTATTCTTGCTCCCTGTGATTTTGATCAATCTCTGCAGTTCCGATGATGTTCCAATGTAAGACTACAGGCCATGCTTACCAAATAAACTACACAATGTGAACGTTGATGAATCAAACACAAATTGCTTGGGGTTCTCTTAGATGATGTAATCGTACTCGCCTACTGGTCATCTATGTTGGCATGTATGCGGTCACAAAGAGCTGGGACTTATAAACAACAATGCATAAGTGCAAAATGTGTCAGTGGTGTTGGGTTAAGTTAGGCTACCCCATTGGAGATTTTGCCTCCTGATTGCATTTGTGCCTGATGTTTCCTTCCCCCAAGGGAGGAGGACAAACCTTGGACATAGGAACCACAAAACCACTTGGTTTTGTGTTTCCTAAGTCCAAGACTGAGTTGCTGGAGACTTGACTCTTATCCTAGTCCCACAAGTCTCCTTGAGCTCTTACTTCAGGAAGCGTGACTGGGGATATCTTAAGCGGGCAGGGACCTGGCTTGCCTTGTTAACTTCCCTTCTTATGCTAGTATAAGGCTGCAGATACTAATCCATCCTACGAAGACAGTTGTTGATCCTGATCCTGACCCTTGGAGTTAAGATGTTGAATAGAATAATCTATGACATTAACTTTATTTCAGAGGTGATATGAACAGAGATGAACAGCCTCGCCCAAAATCTAAGTTGGAACTCCTTATAGAACAGAGAGACGCCAAGCGACGGCGAATTAGCTATAAGAAGAAAGTCCATACCAATCGGAAATCTCACACCGAGGTATTCAACCTATTTATTTTTGTCAACAACGTATTAATCCTCTGTAACTGACTGACCAACCTTTTGTTTCAAAAGATTTTGCTTTCATTTCTGTTTCTTTTTTAAGAATAAAACATTTGATTTACAGAATTGTAATGAACATGTAGATAATTAGGCTTCCATATCTCTACCTTTTGTGCTTGCAGTAAAGTTTTAAGTAAGTTGCAGTAAGATTTTTTAAAAATTTGTTGTCTTTTTGGTGTTTTCTAGTACAACTCATTTTGATGTATTTATTCAGCATTGATAAGTGTATTGTTTCTCTGTTATTTAGCAGTAATATCAGTTTTGTTTACAATGTGGGTCTTAGAGGTAGGGAATGGAAATGTGTGTCCTATCAATGAGGCAGTTAGGTGAAAATAGTTTTGCAAGAAATTTTGTTACAGGTAATACTAGAAAGTCAGTGCTGTGTTGTAGAAAACCATTAGTTTTAGTTACCTTTCTCATCATGTGACATTGTGAAAAATGGGATGTTGTAAGCACAACATGTGTGCCACTTAATCTTCATTTTTGATAGATTTCTTGTTAGAGCTCTTGGGCAGTAGTGAAGCATAATAATTTTGTCTGGGTAAGCTTTAAAGCAGATTAACTAATTACACAATGCAACAATGAAAAATCTTTTTCGCAAAATAAGGTGTTCTTTGTGTATTTCTGCCTCGTGAATTCAAAACTGATACTTAGAACGTTGTGACACCCATAGCTTTGAGACAAATTGTGTACTTTGCTGATGTTGGTATCATATTGAAGTGCACTGCATACAATCGGCTCCAGTTGTAGTGAGTTCTGGGGACTTACATTTTTGGTTCACTGTATCCAATGTCAAAATTAAATAGAATTTCGTCACAATTATTGTTTTTATTTATAAAGAGATACAGTAAAATACATAAACAGCACAAACTGAAAATTTAATGCTTCTTAACTTAACAATGAACTTTAAGTCCATCTTTATGGACAGGTCTCTGTTAGAGCACGGCCTACAAACCCGGAAATGTCAAATAATGTAGAACCCGGCCGTGAAAGCCTACATTGTATGTGAATTTTAAAAGTCTTTGTAAAAATATCCTTTATTTCTACACTGCCCTTGTGAATATAATCTGAACACTGGGCAATGAGTTGATGATAATTCCATTCCTATGATCTGGGCTGTCCGGGTGACGCCGCGTCGAAGGCTGGGGTGCCGATGTTTTGACCGACGTATCGCGGTCCTCTTCGGGGCTGTACTGCCCCAGGATGTTGGGCGCTCTTGTTTAAATAGAGGATGGGGCAGGCTGTGATAGGCCGAGGTGTAGGCCAATAGGGCGCGAATGGGTGAAAGGAGGCGGGGGAAGCGGACGGACGGGAGCTCCCTCTCAGTAGATTCATACAGTGTAAAACAATTTTTAGCTGTAAGTGACAAACATAAAGATGATAGGAATTTCTTGACATTTTTTAAAATCAGAATTTTGCAAGCATCTCTCAATAATAGTTTTGTTGTTTGTTTTTCCAGATACTGCGTGAAGTTATTCATAATCAAATGGATCTTCTTGAGCAGATCATCAAAGGAGAATGTGATGATGAGATAGTTGATGATGATAAAGACGAAATATTTTCCCTTGGAGGTGAGGAAATAAATATATCTACTCAATCCAAAAATGAGAATAAGAGCAGTCGTGAGATTGGAAAGACGGCTTATATTTCTGATAAAGAGAGAAGTTCTGATAAAAATGTGACCAAGAAAGATAGTGGAAAATATGGAAATGTTCTCCCTGAGAATGTTGAGAAGAGATACAGCAGAAGTGGGCAGTCAAGTGAAAGTTCAGGAAAACCAGACGCTTATCTAAAATATGAAAAATATAATTCTGAGAGGAGGAGTCGAAATGAAGGTCATGCATCTTCCTCATTGGGTGAAAAATCTGGCAGAGATAGATATTATGTGAATAACAGTAAAGGAGAGGAGCGATTCAGAGATTATCACTATGACAGAGATAATCGTCACATGTCAAGAATAAATTCTGAAGAAGTTGATGAGTATCGACAGTATAGTAAAAATTCTTCCAAACAAGATCGATCAGAATTTAGGAAGCAATACTACAGTCATTCAAAGCATGTTAAATACTCATCAAAAAGGGATAATTCTGAAGGTAATTCAAAGGATGAGAAAGAAGCAGGGAGTCAAGCAAAGCGTTACAAATATTCTTCAAAATATTCTAGTTCTGAGCATGATTGGAAACATGAAAGAAAGTATGAAGCGAACTCTGAGAAGAACTCTGCACATTCTCACAAGGGTGATTTCACTGGCAAATACAGTGATCATTACGATGTGCACTTAAAGGAATTTCATAGAGAAGATAATTATGACAATTACAAAAATGGCAGTGTGTTTAATGATTGGTCTTCAGAACAAAGAGAAGTAAAATTTAAAGTAGAAGATGACAAAATCTCTCCTGAGTCCAGAAAATATTCTAAAAAGTTAAAAAAATCAAAAAAGAAAAAGAAGAGTCGCAAACACAAGACCAAGAAAAAACACAAAAGAAAGAAAAGTCGCAGTTCTAGTAATAGTTCATCACAGTCCTCTTCTGATGGGAGTGACAGTAACAGTTCTTAACGAAGATGTGTTAATATTCATCAGTTATAAAATTTGTAAATAAAAAATTTCTGTAATATTTATCTAGCTTTTAAAAGATTATTGCAAGCATTTCTTAAACTCCCAAATCAAAAATCTATGCAGCAAAGGAAAGAAAAACTTAATTTTCATTTATGACTGTTTACCTGAATATAAAAAAAGGGATTTTCCTAAATACCTCATTTGGAAAATTCGGAGACATCTCTATTTTCAAATTAAGGCTTAATCTTTTAGAATCTCTTGAATGATTGTTCTATATTATTCAAATCATATAGTGAGGAATTATTGCAATTTTTGTAGACATTAAAATTAAAAACAATTCAAACTTTATTGGAAAAATCTCTTTATTCATTGGCTTGAATTGGCAAACTCAAACTATGTTCCCTTGCATCCCCCTTTAATTCAATATTGAGGCCTTGAAATATTATATACCTTTGCTACATAATTTTGTTTCCTCTCAACACAAGATTATTAACATTATAAAACGTATTCACCAACATGTAGAAATAGAAGTTCATAGATATCATAATTTTTTCGATGTTATGATTAATGTCATGGTAATGAACCAATTACCAATTAGTATCAGAAACCTTGTGCTTCTGGCTGTACTCGTATTTTCTTTTCTATTATTGGATATATGTGATAGGACTGATTTTTGGCTTTGTAGACAGCCGTAAAATTGACCTTTCACTCCAATAATTTAAAAATTGTTGCCAAGTTATTGTTTGGAAATAAATATCTTCAAAAATTCATTTATAAATGTATTGGTAGAAGACCTAGTATTATAAAGATCATCAATCAACGATCTATTGTTAACACTAATCTGTTGAACCATTCTGTAGAATTGTTATGCCATATGTTTAAGTATGAAGAATTTCGCTAAAGGATGTTTTGGACGGAAACTTAAAATTATGATTATTAATAAGGTTAATAGCAAAAAGGGCTTGATTAAAAATATTAAGACTGTATTCCATTCCTTGACACTAAAAGATGTTTATTGAATTTCTTGCTTACATTGCCCAGTCTCCTATATTGGTGAGACTAAACGCAAATTACTACAAAGGGTGAAAGAGCACCAGAATTATGCAAAAGATATTGGATCTCATCTAAATTCTATTTCCAGACGTTAGCTGAGTATTTCCCATTATTTTGATTTCCTAGAACCTGCAATCATAGATTACGGAGCCTAAAGATATTCCTGACTCATTTCAGAATCTAAATATTAAAACACACAATACTATTAATATGAATTTAGAATCAAATCCATTAACATCAAATGTTTATGAAAATTATATGAACAAACCTGATCCAACTTAGAATTAATTGAATCTTCCCATGTACCTTATTTTCTCCCTTTTCTTTATTTTTCGTTTTGAACACAATTTCATTTACCGAAGCCCCTGACCTCCCCAATTACCCCACCCTCGTTTTTACTTTCTCGCATACAGTAATATACGTAGTATAGAGATAAAAAAGTAATGCTCCGGAAAATCGATTTCGAGATTTCAACAGAAACGAACGTTTTGGGGTCTCCGATACCGAAAAAGTGGTGTTTTTAAAACGGCCGTCTGTCGTATGTGAACAGCCCCTAAACTATATATAAGATTTTTTCCAAACAAAATAAACCTGTCCATGTAGCCTAACTCAAAGCTCTGCTCAAAAGATTAGAAAAACAATAATTCACTTTTGGAGGTTGTGTTCATGAAGCTCCTGAAACATTTTCAAAACTCTAAAAAATGGCTCCAAATTTTTCTTTAGATTTATTGCAACAGAGGGAAATGCACGTATAAAAGTGATTTAGGTCAGATTTTTCACTGTTAACTCTGAATTTTCGAAAATTACGAAGGTGATTTTTTTTACAACGACTTTCTACAACCCAAGTAGTGGTGCTACAGAATGGCACAGATTTTCTCGTAGTTTTAAAATTTGTTTTGCTCTTGTCCATGGTGGTTATTTCCACCATACTCTTGTCTAGCTCTTCAGTCTTGCCTCGTTTTGTTATACCTAAAAGTTCCGCTACTGACCGCTGGCGCGCTGCTCGCCGACCATTCCTCCTTCGGCTGCTGCATGCAAATATACGGAGATACGCATTACAGACACAGAACTTTTCGACTTAGAGGATTTGAAATCAAGTGTTTGTGCCTCCCAATTACTTCATTAGTAACAGTAACAATGTTCTTCACGATCACTGCTACAAAATGTTCACAAATTAAGTCAATAATCGTTATTAAATGTACTGCGCTCTCGTCACACGCAAGGCTACTGCTTCTTTTCAAAGGTGGCTTAATAGATTTTGGAAGGTTTCTTTTCACAACCAACCTTGGAAGGTATGGCACAGCTTTCACAATAAATTGCTCTTCTACCGATAACCTTCAGGGTTATTTAAATATGAGACTGATTTATTTAACACGAAAAAGAAACATCGATTATCTGCACATAATAAATATTAACATACATTCTTAATATTTCTGAACGTTAATAAAACACACAACCCTCACCTAACAATTCAGTTCCATACATTTAAAAAAAAAAAACTCTCAAATAGCGCAAACAATTTCTGTTCATGTTCAAAGATGAGAACACGCTGGTTCAAGTACTGGGAATGATCGTCTGAGACAGCTTTGGATGTTTCTCGTACTGTAGCACCTTGCAATCAAAATGTGGTATATTTTCTTGCAAACCTCACTGGGGGACGTCTGAAATGTCAAGACGAAACGTCTGATTGTTGATTTTCATTTCTGTCAGATATATTGCTCTCTCATTGTTGTGGAATTTGGAAGTGGCCTACGCAAAGGATCAGAAATAATTTCTACATTGTACTTCAGTCGCTCTTAAGGGTCGTAACGCTGAACAGGGGGTTGAGGTAGCGTTATGGTGCATTACATAAGAGTAGGGGTGTCTTTGTTTAGGGTTACGTAATGCAGATATTTCTATTTAAAATTTAGTCTTGTACTAAAACATCATAATATAAATAAATTAAATTAAGCATGTAATAAGTTTAAAGGTTATGATGTATAAATTGTTACAACAAATGTATTTTTCATCAATGATGTATTATAGTATGTTCTAGAATGTAATTAAATTAGTGCAATGGACTCGGGGCCCATGCGTCATCCACAACGGCGTGTACACGGCTTGTCAGAAATTTTCTCTCCTACGTCTCCTTCATTAAAAATTTGTCCTCTGTCTTATTGTTAAGTGCAGTCCGATTCGCCAACTATTTATAACTCTAATTATTATAAATTTTAACATATAACACAAATACAACTCATTGTTTCTGCTTTGAAATTGATTTTTACTTTCTCGTTTACATACGTACATATGAGATAATATACGAAGTATAGAGAACGTTATGTAATGCTGTGAAAAATCGATTTCTAGATTTCAACGGAAATACACGTTTTGGGGTCCCTTGATAACGAAAAAGTAGTTTTTTTCAAAACGTCCGTCCGTCTGTCGTTTATGAACAAATCTAGCGCCTAAACTACATGTATACGACTGTTTCAAATTGAAGAAACCCCTGTCCATCTGGCTCTAGTTGAAGCTTTGAAAAACAGAGAAAATTTGAAAAACATTCTTTGAAATTTGGGGGTACTTTACATGAAGCCCCTCGGACATTTTTAAATTTTCTCAAAAACAGCTCCAAAATTTTGCTTTAAATTTCTTGTGGGAATAGAGGATACACTTATAAATTTGGTATAGATCCGATTTTCGCGGTTAACTCTGAATTTTCGAAAGTTGCAAAAGTTTAAATGGTTTTCGGCATCTTCCTACAACTATAAAGAAGACAGGGATTTTTCATTCAATGGAAATTTGTTGCTCATTTGTTCTTGCCATAGTTCTTTCATTAAGGTCATCTACATATTTTTGAAATTTTTAGTTGTTTTCATGCAACATTCATAATTTAAAAAATAACAAAAACATGCCTTTCTCAATTGCGGCTCCAATTTTTTTTTAATTTTTGGTAGAGTTAGTGCCAAATGCACTCTATACGAAAACGACGATTGACGAAAACGCCATATTGCTCTATCCTTTTGTTTTTTTTTTCAATAATTACAAAAATGTAATTTTTTGACTTAATTTTCCCTATACTACGTAATACGTACGAATACGAGAAAGTAATGATTGAATATAGAGATTTTTCGTTCAAGTAAATTTTTTCTCCATAATTTGTTTAATGGAGCTTCTCGCTACCGCTTACGCAGTAAAGAGAAAGTAATGTAATGCGCAGAAAAACGGCGATTTTTCGGCAGAAAACTCTTATTACAGAACCCTAGTAATGAAAACGTGGATAAATTCAATTGCTAAAATTAGAAAAAAATCCTATAATACGTTGTGTAGGCAAAATCCGTTTTGTGGGTCCTTGATACCGAAAAATCGAATGACGGCAAAACGTGTCTGTCCGTCTGTGAACAACTCTAGCAGCTAAACCGTTCAGCCGATTTTCTCCAAAATTAATATTGCTCTGTCGATCTTACTTCAGTTGTGGTCTCTTGAATGTGAAACCGATATTTTACTTTACATGAAACCCCTGGAAACTTCAAAATTTTCAACAACAAAAAATGGCTCCATCGTTTTTCATTACAGTTTGTTGTTGGATATTGTGAAGTACGTTTAAGAGTATTGTGCAAGTCTCATATTCGTTGAAAACACTGATTTTTTGAAAATTGCTAAACTTCAAAAAATTTTCAGCGTTTTCCTACATCTACAATTATGAAGATAATTTTTTTAATGAAATGTGTTCACGAAAAACATCTAAAAATTATGTCAGTTCAATTTTTCGAAAATCTGTATTTTGTGTCAAATATAGGCAATTTTTATTTTCTGTTAACTACTTTTTTAAACTGCACAAAAGTGTTTCATTAAGTTGGGAACTTAGCGTAAAGGGCACTTAAGAGAATGGTGCAGGTCTCACGTTCGTTGCCTGATTTACCGAAAATTAAAAAAAAATTAAATTTGTTCGTCGTCTTCCTACAACTAAAATTGTGAAGATGCATTATTTTTACTTACTTGTGTACGTACATATATACGGAGTAATGTACGTATTATAAGGGAGGTTATGTAATGCTGCAGAAAATCGATTTCGAGATTTCAACGAAAATACACGTTTTGGAGTCTCCTGATACCAAAAAAGGCGTTTTTTTCAAAACGTCCATCTGTCTGTCTGAGACACAACTAGCGCCTAAACTGTTCGTAGGATTTTTTCCAAAATGGATATTCCTCGGTCAATCTGGCTCGACTCGAGGGGCTACGATTTTGAAAAACTTTGTTTAAAATTTGGGGGTACTTTACATTAAGTCCCACGGACATTTTCAAAATTTTCTCAAAAATGGCTCCAATTTTTTTCTTTAAATATTTTGAAAGAATGGAGAAAGCTACCCTTTTGAAGTTGGCTTAGGTCCGTTTTTCCTGTTAACTCTGAATTTTCGAAAACTGCAAAAGTTTAATTTTTTCAGCGTCTTACTACAACTACAAAATTGAAGATAGAGATTTTTCCTTTATGTAAAATCTGTTCTCTATTATCTATCTTCTTTCATTAAGGTTAAGCACATTTTGTGAAACTTTTGGTAGTTTTCGCGCCATATAGCATGCGATATATCAAATATTAAAAATAACAAAAAGATTTTCTTGAAAACAGCTCCCATTTCTTTTTAAACTTTTGTAAGGGATAGTGCTAAATGTAGTCTATAAGATGACATAGACGCGAACTTTCTCTATTCTTTTGTTTTTCAAAAATGAATTTTTTGACTTCTCTCTCGTCGCTAATATTTACATTAGCGGCTATTTTTACTTTCTCTATACGTACGTATATATATATATATATATATATATATATATATATATATATATATATATATATATATATGGAGTAATATACGTAGTATAAAGTTAAATATACGTAGTTTAATCCGAACATTTCCGAATCCGAACAGATGACCTCAATTAGTTTGGAATACGGGATTCTACTGCACGCGAAAATTACTCGAGTTTTCGAGAAATTGTACATGACGTTATTTTAAAAGCTGTCATTAAGGAACAGATTTCATGAAGAAAAAAAAAAAATCTCTGTCTTCAATATTTTCGGCGAACTCTCCGTTCTTTTCGGAAAAGCATTTCAATACTACAAAATTGAAGAAAGCGATTTTTGTCCTAAACAAATCTGTTGTAAAAAACAGCGCTTTAAAAATATCATGAAGATTTTCTTGAAAGACGTCTATATTTCGCGTATTTGTGTCTGAAATTCAGGAGAAGAAACGAAATTCTCAAAAACTGCTCCAATTTTTTAAAATTTGATCTCCGTGAGTAAACGCGGATAGTAAAAAATATGTTAGTCCAATTTTCGGCGAACTCTCCCTATTTTCGAAAATTGCAAAATTGTATGTTGTAAATATTGGGTTGATGCAATTACATTTTTGAGCGTCAGTCCGAGTTCAAAACACACTATTCTTCTGTGGAGGATTGATACATCTGACGGCAAGCTATACCTTTTTTTTAATGTGGCATCTGTGGGTAGTATCTCCAAGATGGAATTCGGCACTCTTCGCGTCTTACTTGGTCCTGCCGCAAGATGTCGCATGATCGCGACCGTATCAAGCAGTGCTGCAGATCAAGCGACTCTAGCGGCAGGAGTGAGAATGACGCAAAAAGTCGTGCCGAATTCCATCTTGGAGATATTACCCACAGGTGCCACATTAGAAAAAAACAAGTATAACTTGGATGACCTGAGATTGAGTCTCGGCGCTAAAAAAAATGTTGATGGGTGAAAACGCTTTTGCTTGTTTATGTGGTAGTATGCGGAATAGTTAGAAATAATACGAGAAAATATGTGCTGTTGTAGCATCACTAGTTCATTAAATGCTTGGGTAGGCTCCGCTTTGCAGCCTAATAGGTGGCTGCGTCACTGATTATTAGGGAGGATAATTATTGAAAGACTTTACTGACTTTTGTAACCAAACTTTTTATTAATGAATTTCTTTGAACCATATACATGCCATTATGTCCCTAACTTTCACTCATTAATGTTAGTGATTGTAAATATTGCGGTCGTTAGTTTCGTGATAATGTCAAAAAACTCCCTTGAGGATGATGCTTCACGTTTTTAAGCATATGAAATATGAACTGAGAAAATCGTGAAATATAATTATAGTGTATATAGTTTAATGATAGCCCATTCGTTTGGTAACCATTAAAGTCAAGTTTAATTACAACGTGTCTTGTTGCACTGCCTTTCGTAATCTGAACTGTTGTATTTTTTACACTAATTTTTCTCCAGAAATCAAGTCAGTGATAAATGGGTCCTCCTTCATTGCGAAGCATTGATAATATTCATGAAGCTCGTTCAGTATGTTTATAAGGATTTGTAAGTTACGGAGTGGTTAGAAAGTTCGATTGAGCTTCATTTAACCCAGAACTGTCGTTGGTTGAGTGTTTGCGTTCTGAAGTCATGAAATTTTTAAAGATTCTCCTTGTGATTTTAAATTATAAATGTGTAGTGATGTTAGATTTGGCAGAAGGTAGTACTTTGAGCAATCATTTCCATCAATAATTGGGAGTACTAACTTTACGAAAGCAAATATTGTTTATGAAATAGCATTTTGTTTTTAATTCATTTATGATTCTTGATTCAGAAAATGAATATCCAGATCTTGGTGATAAATACCAGGGAGACATCATCCTGCCTTCTGACCTGCAGCTAGGAGAATCAAGAAATGCAGTGAAAATTGAAAGTCACTTGTGGCCTGGCGGTGTAATACCATATGTTCTTCATTCCAATTATAGTAAGTTGACTTGAGATACTACTAATATTTTACCGTTTTCCTTAAAGACTACATATTGAAACTTTGATGATAATAATAATAATAATAATAATAATAATAATAATAATAATAATAACAACAACAACAACAATAACAACTTTCTCTTTACTGCGCATGTTACTCCGTACGTATACGAGAAAGTGAAATGTACTTTGGGCGACGATAGATGGCAGCTTGGAAAAAGGTGGGGAAAACTGAAAACCTAATTCAGATCAAAGAATTTAGAAAACTAACTATTACTAGATAATCTGTCCCTTTCCGTAGCAAGTGCGTGGGGTGAGACTCGTTCGAGGAGTGGGGACCGCCAATGAGAAGGCGCAATTCGAACCGTAGCGCGTAAATTGAATGAGCAATCGGCAAGAGTATTAGCGTTCTCCATTCGCCGCACTGAAACCCACCCTAGTGCAGGGCAAAAACGACACCGCTCCGCAACAGTGCTGCCCCACACGCGTGAAGGGCAGCTACGAATGAAACGGATTCCGGAACTGAGTCAGTGCGTGTGCGCTACGCAGTGAGATTGTTCTTGGCCTGTCACACTGATGGAAGTCGAAAAATAATAATCTTGAATTATAGTCATTGTTGTAATTTGTATGAAGTGTTTTGGTAATTATTACGTCTTAATTCATAAATTATTAACGTGTGATTTCTTTACTTAAAAACTATGAAAACGAAATGCGTACGTGTCGAAATTTCATTTTTCGAGATTTGCCAGTGATCGATGTAGTACACAGCTCCCTCTCGAGCAAAAACATGTACTACACATTCGCGACTAATGACCGTAGCAGTTGGCGCGCTCGTAATTACTTTCAATCAATCAATCTAACAGCTGTCAGTCCGTCTGTGCACAACTGTAGATCCTAAACCGTTCAGCCGATTTTCTCAAAAATTGATATATCCTGATTGAGCTGAACGGACTGGAGGCTTTGGAAGTTGCTAACGGATATTTTGATTGTAGATTTTTTTACATGAATCAGGCATTTACCTTTTTATGCCTATGCCCGAGTTCTATCCTTACGGTTCTTGTGTGGGGTAGTGGTACGAGTACCAGCAAGTTAACTGAGAAACTGAAATCGGGTCTCGGAGTGGAAAAAAATTGTTCTAGTTGAAAACACGTTTGCTTGTTTATGTTGTAGTATAAGTGTTGTGGAGCATTTAGAACCCATGCGAGAAAGTATTTGCTTGGCAGGACCACTAGTTTTTCATTGTTCTGGTCTCTACCACCCGCATAGTGTCGGTCTACGCCACCTGTACGTTTCATATCACCTATGAGTGACTTTGCCTAGTTAAATTATGTACTTTCCTTGACTTACAGCCATTAGGTACTTACCGTCTTTTATATTTACCAAGATCTTTACACTTATAAACATGGATATTGTTTTGCCCTATAACAGCAAACACTTACCTTATCGTAATGACAATTGATTTAAATCACCAAAATTTTTATGTCAAGGAGTTTTTTTTCTCGATTTCTTATCATATTTGGACTACGTGACTTTTGTCAACTTTTGTTATTTTGAACTTAATATTTTTGAATTTTGAACTATCAATATTTTAAATTATTATTTAAAATCTACGCGGAAATGCACCGCGTGTGATACTTACAGAGGATACGTGGATTTCAGTAACATAGGTAACATGTCCACCAATAAATCTTATCTGCAAATGGAATGTGACTTACACTAAACAAATATACTCAGTCACAAATATTGCAGAAGTGTTGAATGTTTATCTGCAATTTCAACAACTCTCTCCCTCTGAACATTTTAAGTAGGTATACTCCGATTTATTTAACGTGGCGCCTCAAGGTCGCACTCTAGACGAAGAGGGAGACACTGTCAATCCGGAGCTTTGTTAACATTACAATTTTTGGTATTGGAGTTTCCGATTGGATGACAAAGTCCCCCTCGCCTTCCAGTTCGTGACCTTGAGGCGTCACGTTAAATAAATCAAAGTATAATTATTTAAAGTGTAGATGGAAATGCACCACATATTCATTCTGCGCTTAGATGACCAAATGATATGTCACATAACATGAGACACAAAATGACATAAGTCACTCTTTTTTATTAATGCTTATGAGGCAAAAGGTGCATTTCTCTTGTAGTTTATGAAAAAACAATGGTGGCATATTGCAATAAGACAAAAGCCACAGAGTAATTTTTGATGACGTCTTAATGCTTATAATTGCTGGCATGGAAAAGTTTTAACAAGTGATATAATTTTTTGCGATCTTAACACAGAATTACAGAGCGAGATACATGGATCTATTACATAACGTTGTGTAAATAATAGTACTTACCATTTAAGTATTATCAACTAACAACTTAAGAAATACAAATAATACAGCTTACAGCAAAATGAAATAACATACACCTGATCTCCCTTTTATCAATATCATTGAATTATCAAGATGTCATTCAATAAATTTCACCTGTCAGTTAAAAATAACAAAATAATAATAATAATAATAATAATAATAATAATAATAATAATAATAATAATAATAATAATAATAATTGGACCGAGGTTCAGTTATGATTACTAATCTGAAAAAAACAACTAAATGTATGAAATACAATTTGTAAATAATAATCAGAACTCCCTCACCTCTGATGTTTTCCGTAGATATCACAACAGTTTTTTATAAGGAAGCTCATTGAATATCTACAACTGGTAATAATCGTTTATGGTAATATCATTGGTAATAATAATTACCGATACACTCAATCACAGTAATAATAATTACCGATATTCCAAATATACTCAGATACTGGGCTCACAGTCACAGATACTGGGCTTGTGATGAATGTATATTAACAATTTGAACAACCCCCTGTAAATATTTTAAATAATTATTTGATGTATACATAGAAATGCACCGCATGTGATAATTACAGTGATGGATACATGGATCTATTACATAACGTTCTGTAGATAATACTGCTTACCATTGCAGCACTATCAGCTATCAACTTACAAAACATTAACCACACTTACAAATATTCAGCTTAAAACAAAATAAAATAACATACATCTGATCTCTCTTTCAGCAATATTATTATCAAATCAATATTATTAACCAGCATGTCTACCGAAAATTCTACTTGTCAGTTCAACATAAAAATTGACACACGTTCCGTAGTCCAATTGTTATTATTAATCTCAAAAAAACAACAAATGTATGTCCCTTCACATAAAAATTTCAGTGATGGCATTAAACAATTCAGTCATTACAATAAGAAAAGTCCGTATTTGCTGTTATGGCCAAAACAATATCCATGTATATACGTGTAAAGATCTTGATAAATATAAAACATGTGAATATTCATGAAATATAGTATTTTCTGCGGTAACTTTTCTACAGCTCTCCTTTTGTGTGACGTAATCTCACGGGTTCAGCTATTATATAAGAAAGTTCATTAAATACTTACAATTGGTAATAATCATTTATCGTAATATAGTCGGTAGTAAGAATTACAATCATTTTAACAACTCAACATGTTCTCTGATCAAGAACTTGCTCCGCCATTTTACTCTTCCATTTCCCGCCAATTTGTTAAGATGCGCTGGACTCTTCCCGTTTCCATTTTAGCCGTAGATTTCAAACATCGCAAATGTCGTTGCTTTTTATTAATAAAGGAAAGCTACGATCTGTTCAATACATAATTTCCTCCACTCCTTATTTTTTCTCTTTTTTGGTACATTTGCTTAAAACTGTTCTCTAGGAGCCGATTGAGAGCCAAACTAATTAAGTAATTATATTCTATTCAGTTTCATAGGGATGGAATAAATCGTACAGTTACGTAGTTCAGATACGTGGGAATGTAACTTAATCAATCTATTAAAACATTTACCATTAGCTATGTGATGTAAGAATTTCTTTTTTATTAGTTTTAAAAAAGTAATTTTATTAACTTTTTCACTATAGAACCATATGTCCAAATGTTCATTAATCCAAAAAGGTTTAAAAAGTTGTTTAATTGTACTGTTTCATTCAGCTGGTGATCGAAAAAAAATGATGATGACAGCTATGAGAGGTCTGGAGAAGGAAACTTGCATAAAATTCGTACCTTGGTCTGGACAACAAGATTATGTCTTAATGAGGTCTGTGCCTGGGGATGGTTGTTATGCAATGGTAGGTAGATACAAAGATTTGGGACAACCACATCCATTCAATCTTGAATCAGGCTGCTTTCGAAGTCCTGGAGCTATACAGCACGAGTTGCTTCATGTCATAGGATTATATCACGAGCAAAGTCGCCCAGATCGAGACGACTATGTCAACGTATTGTGGAACAATATTCCCAAAAGTAAGTTCCTTTTACAATTTATTTGTATTAAATGAAATTATACATTTTATGATGAAAGTATTAATTACTTTATGAACACATTACAGAATATTGGCCTGATTTTTCGAAAGCAAATCCAAGTGAGGTCAGTACATATGGTGTGGCCTATGGATACGATAGCATAATGCACTATCCTAAAAGTGCATTTTCCAAAAATGGTAAACCAACAATTGTAGCTAAGGTATATTACTGTATAATTTTAATACACTCCAAGTTCCCTTTTTTAACATTATATTTGTTAAATTTATTCCTTTTTTGTTCAGTATTTTCAAGGTCTGTTTTAATTTTGCAGAAAGATCCATCCAAGGAACTTGGCCAAAGGAAAAAACCCACAAAAGGAGATATACTGAAAGTGCGGAAAATGTACAAATGCTGAATTTAATATCATTGTTAAAAATACTTAAGTTATACTTAGATTTATAATGCAATGCCCCGTTCTGATTTTAAGTCTAGAGAAAAACTTTTATAATCCATTTGTAAATTGGTACAAACTGTTCATGACTTTTGTTGCAATATAATACGAAATGTAATATTCTGCACTGATTTATTAAAAAAACTAGTGGTGTTACAAAATTGCACAAACTCTCTTGCTGTAGTTAGTTTCCTAATCCTTCAGCCTACGCCAGCTTTTCGACCTCACGCCGCCTTCGTCCCAGCAACTACTACTTATCGGCGTCGAACGACCTTTGTTTCTCATTTTCTCAACTTTTCGGTCCCCTGAAAGTAGAACTGAAATATGTCTTTAAGAATATTAGTGAAACATATTGATCTAATCCTGCATAAAAATTTTCATTGCAAAATGTGGAGCCGTTTTTGAGAAAATGTTTGTTTCTTGAGAAGTTTTGAGTCTTCGAGAAACTTCACAAGAAATCATTTGACGCACTTGCTTTTACAAATGCAATAATGTACAGACGTTTAATGTAAAACGTGATGAGATTACCTGTAATAACTAGTACAACAAATAAATTAAAGATACATTCATTATGAAAACCGTGTAATTATAACACTGTTAACAGCTCCAAGCGTGGGAGAAACAACACACAGTCACTAAACAGCGCCAAGCAGACCCTACCGTCAGAGTCACGGAATGACTTGTAACTGAACTTCCCAACTATTCCGATAGATGTCGGTACATGCGTAATGTTTACATCGTCAGTACGTTGGAGTCGTTATTGAGAAAACCCAAAGAGTATATCTCAGAAAACCAATCTGTGAAGATCTTGAGCTCGGAGAATTTTAAACATATTTTGATTTAGGAGGTTACTTTACATGAAGCATCAACAACATTTTTGCAATTTTTAATAAAATGACTCCAAAAATTGTCGTTAAATTATTTCTTTGGTAACAGAAAGGACGCTTAAAACGTGGTTCAGGTCTCATTTTCGTTGAAGTCCATTAATTTTTGAAACTTGCAAAAGTTCAATGTTTTTTCGGCGCCTTCCTACACTAAATTTTTGAAGATAAAGATATTACTGAAATCTGTTCTTCAACGACAGATCTTAAAATAAGATCATAAGACTATGAATAATTTTTTGAAAATATGAATAGTTTTTGCGTAAGTTTGGGTTAAATATATGCAATTTTCAAACAATTACATTTTCAAAAACTATCCTAAATTATTTTCGTAAATATATTCCTCGTATATAGGAAAGGACGGCAAAAAAATTGGAGTCAGATCCATTTTTCTCTCTCTCTCTCTCTCTCTCTCTCTCTCTCTCTCTCTCTCTCTCTCTCTCTCTCTCTCTCTCTCTCTCTCTCTCTGAATTTTCGTAAGTGGGAAAAAATTAATATTATTACGAATGTATAATATTTATAATTGAGACTTTTTTAAATAAAATATTTTCTAAACGAGTGGTGCTACAGAATGGGACAGACTTTATAGTGCTAGTTTCTTTCCTAATCTGTTTCGTCTGGACCAGCTTTTCAGTATTGTTCCCACACTTTTCCCAGCTGCTACCTATCGGCATTTAAAGGACATCTCTTTCGTATTTTCTCAATTTTTCAGGCCCCGAGTAGCAGAATAGAACTTTTGGTGCTACAACTACTCGTATTTTGCTCATCATTTCTAACTTTTATAAACTCCCATAAGTGTAGTGCATGGATTTTATCGCGGGAAATGGCGAGATTCGGCGCCGACCTACCGTCAGCTAGCGGGTATTTCCCCAACCAGGTATCTCCTGCCAGCGGGGCACTGCCGCAGCCGGAACAAACTCTAACTGGTCCCCCGACAAGTGTGGTAGTGTAGTGCATGTTAGTGTCTGTGAGGGGTGGGTATAGGTCAAGGCCGAGGAAGAAAAGGCCGCACGTGGTACTTGGCCCGATAGTTAGGGTACTGCTCCAGCATTCGCCTGGTGTTGATCGGAGAAACCACGGATAACTACCGATCAAAGCAGCCGGCCGCTACAATTCTCCTCCAGACAACAGCTGAATTCGGGCTAGCTGAAAAGCTAGTGTCGAAAATCCTGTCCCCATCGGGACTCAAATCCTAGCACCTCCCGGTCAGAGGCACTGCAGTGACAACAATTGATGCCCTGAGGTACCTCAGCCGGTACTTGGTTTCATGCGTCTGTATAAGTGTCGTGAGACAAACAGGAAGGCAACATTTATTCTTCTAATAGAGCTGTTCATGCAACAAAGTAGGGGGAATGAAAGTAAAAGTGTGGGTTTCCGCAACGCCGCCATGGCCGAACACGCGACATGCAAATTGCGCCTTAGTTTGGGGCGGCCTGCAGTGTGCAAACGCACGTAGCCTTATCTCGGGGTCGACGCCCGCCCGACGCCCGCCCGGCGCCCGCGCCGCGCTGTAGAGCACCCAAGCCTTCATTCACTCTCCTTTGTTTACTTTCTCACCTTACTACGTGTACATACTAAAGATAGCGTATTGTAACATTACAACGAAAATCGGTGATATAGTGAAAAATGCCCTCCAAATTATTTTTTTTATTTCATTGTCTCACGACACTTGTTCATTTTTTCTTCGTTCACTCACTTATTTTTACCTTATCTCCTTGCTACCTGTACATACTAAACACAACGTATTATAATACTGAATTATAATACTTTCGGTATGTAATACTGAAACGAAAATCGGTGATATAGTGAAAAATGCCCTCCAAATTTTTTTTTAATTTCATTGTCTCACGACACTTGTTCATTTTTCCTTCGTTCACTCACTTCTTTTTACTTTCTCGCCTTACTACATGTGCATACTGAAGATAACGTATTATAAAACTGCAACAAAAATCGGCGATATAGTGAAAATTGGCAAAAAAACTTTTTTTATTTTGAGGTCATTAAAAAATTCATTTTTTGTGACCATTTTGATGTATATATTTTGGGAGAAAACTAATTTTTAAGGCTTCCAAAAACCTTTGTATCTTGTGTTGCGTTGGCATTTAAATGCCACTCCCAATATTTGTAGTTGTGTTCTACATGTAGTTACTAGCACATTGATCTTCTCTCTAGATGTTTTCTTTTCACAATTGGCAGCCTTGTACTGCATTCTCAGCTCTTGTTTCAGAAACGTTGCTAGTTCTTATCTTATTGAATCGTAAGTGAAGGTTTATTGTTATTGTGTGAAGATACAAATGCCGAGAAGCGCCAGTGTATATAAGAAACGTAAATTTAAAGGAAACAAATACAAAAGAGGAACAAAAAACAAACAAACAAACGAAAACAACAGTATTACTTTAGGACTGTGTATATAAGAATGAACCTCGACAGCATCTCAACCCCTAGTACAAGCAAAGTACAAACACAGAGCACGATAGACATTGCTTCGAAAAGGAAGTTAACTTGTTTTGAGGAATGAGATAACATTCACGAAGGAGGAGGAAATATAATAATTGGCAGAACACTGTTGTGCAATTTTATATAAAAAAATCTTTAGCAAATGCAATCAATGTGATAATAGTATTTCCCTCACAATAGTTTACATATGTGAGTTGCGGAAAGGAGTTGTCAATAAATTTGCAAATGAAATATGCAGTGTTGGGACCAAAAAGACCCAAGAAGCTCATGCGTGACCTCTGCTAAGATTTTTGAAATAAACGTAAGAGTAGCCTCGGTATGAGGTGCGCAGGTGGGGAATAAAAATCTTGGGTGTCATGCTGAATTTTCCACCACCATCAAAGTTTCCCAGCTACAATAAAATACTGGTGCTAAAACGGCGCATACTCTCTCGCATTATTTATAAATTTGCTGTTTTCGCAAATTCAGAGAGGTCAATAAAAAAATCTCTGCCATTCTTTTAAGCATCCTTTGTACCATCTGTGGAAAAAAATTTAAGCTGTTTTTGAGAAAATGTTTTCTTTATAAATTTCAAGCATAAATTGTGCAAACATTACTCGTTTTTTTCAAAACTTATTTGTGACCTTTTTAAAGAGTTAATTTTTTGCAAAAATCTATCTTCAATTTTATAGTTTTGAAATGTTAACATTTTGCAATTTTTGAAAATTCAGAGAGTTTGCCGGAAATGAAACTAGCGATAAATTTGTTACCGGCCTTTGATACATAGGGAAAAATTCTGAGAAAAAAGTTAGGGCAGTTATTGAGAAAAATATTTTTTTAAATGGCCTATATTTCAAGAAAAATTACTCGAAAACGTCTCGTATTTTCGAAAAATCCTTCATGACCGTATTTCAAGATCTGTCTTTAAAGAGCAGACGTCATTCAGAAAAAAATCTTTCTTCAATATTGTAGTTTTCGGAAGACATCGAAAAAAAATTGAACTTTTGCAATTTTCGAAAAATCAGTAATATCAATGAAAATGAGATCTGCACCTTTAGTGCAGTAGACGGGGTGCCATAAGAGGGTCTACCTTGTTAAAGGTGAGGTAGAAAATTTCATTTTTTATTTTGATTATATTGATATTGTAAAGAAATCCCGAAGTTTCCCACCTCGAAATACTTGGTGGGGGAAAATCTGATGAAAAAAACACGAAATTTTCGGACTGTTTTTGATTTTTGCCTAATAACTTTTTAACAGCAACGTTGCTCGTTGGGCTTCCAAAGAGAAAGGCAACACGTTTTTCGTATGAAACTCTTTGGAAGGACTGAAGCTGCAGTGAAAATTTGCACTGCTTGCAAAGACGCTCGCGAGATTGCACCAGTTACTGGGAAGCGACCAGGGATAGAATTTCGTACTGTTAACAATTATTGAGAATCAGATGCATTTCCAAATAAGACGCCATGAATGTCAATTGTTTCAGAATCTTCAGCCGAGCAGTTTCACAAAGGATCGCCTCGTCAGAAAATATGCTAAGTAATTTACATCTTGGCTGCATTGAAAAAAGAGATTTTTGACGATTGGTAACGGGACTAGCACAGTAATGCAGTCTCCGTGAAAACAACGCGTTGGCGTGCACAATTACGCACGCATTCCGTGAGAAAACGATTCTTTTCGCCCAGACAAAGTTAATACTGACAACTTCTTTAGTACTCAATAATTCTTACGCTGATGTATACTAATAGTTCTTAAATAATTGGCTTTCAGAATTATCCCTGATATCGAGGTTACAAAAGGCGGAAGGTGTCTTGTTGTCAACCCAAATCATCATTTGATGCTCTCTCGAAAATCTCAAGCTGTTTTGCAGCCTCAACAATGGATTTTAAAAAAGAAGTATATATTATGCGATTTTATTGACGTTAACATACCTCACTGAGATCGCTCTCTTTCCGTTCAAATTGATTGTTAGTGATTCCGGGCACGTCAACTGCTAAGGCCCGTAAATGTGGTGCATGTTTTTACTGTGGGAGATGACGATGATCCTCCCCCCTGGATGGAGAGATCCGGCGCCGACCTTCCGGTCGGCTAGCAGCTTTTCCTAAACCAGGTATCTCCGACAAGCGGGGCACCGCCCCAGCCGGGTCAAGCTCAAAGCTCCCAACCGGTCTCCCGGCATGTGTTCGGGCCCACATGCAAAGTAGAAAATCACAAGCGCACATCTTATTTCGTATATGCTTTGCCAGGACAGAAGCTTCGCTCTGAAAATCTTGTGCTTCGTGATCGTAATTTTAGAAGCGTTTGGTGGCGGTTGGATGCTACGTAAATTAAAATGTGTATATTATTTCATATTTTTTTGTTCGTGTCTTACTTTGGAGCTTTTGTTATACGTTTGCAAATTAATATTTTGGAAATTACTTACAATATATTCGAAATAAATATGAAATAAAGATTGCTAGCCTTCAGTCGCCCGTGCCCAATTTACGCAGTTGGATGCTACCAAAGTTAGAATTTGTATATTATTTCAATTTTCATTTTATTATTATTATTATTATTATTATTATTATTATTATTTATTATATTTTATTTATATTTATGTTATTTCATTTTCAATTGCGTCCAATGTGTTAAGTGTGAAAACGAATAGATGAGCGGTCATTGTTGATTTTGGAACCAATTGTTGTATCGCCGCACTGATAAGGCGATAATGACAGCTGTCTTTCGTTGGCGGTAATATAAACTAATACTTTTATATACTTGTAGAATATTACAATACTATAGTGTCTAATAATTACTATTATATATTTTGCGTTATATTTGCACAGTGTATGGATCACAGAATTTCGAAAATGTGCACACAATTCACTTTTCCCCATAGCACGTCATACGCAGTTTTAACTTTTTGTGACATAAAATAAATTTAAAAAAATAAATAAATTTCTCGCATACTGCTTACGAAGAATATTGTAAGGCTAAAAAACTCATCCCATATGGTCGTGAATACACTGCATACTTTATGCAATGAATTCCATGCCAGAAATATATTTTCATTTAAAGTTTTGAATAAAGAATCTATTGTTTGAAACTATTTAATTTTCGCTTGAAACTATTAAATTTCCATTACTAATGGCAAAGAAGTACGTGCTGTTTTAGCACCACTTAATTATATAGGTGCTGTCAAGCCGTGCTAACTGATTATTTTAGCTACAAGAAAACGAAAGTAATTTTATTCTATTGAAATTCTCTTGATGTAAGTAAATCGTGTTAGTTGGCAGATCATATAGTACAATATTGTTCCTCTTATCTGAACTTTCAAAAGTGAGTTTAACCTCCCCCAGCAGTGCCTGAGTTTGACTTTCTGACTTATGTGCACCCTAACGCTGCCAAATGTTTTAGCGCTCTTTTTAAATTTACTTTTTTAACATTAAGTTATTTATAATATTTTAAATAAAAAAATGAATGATATTTGTAACCGATGCAATTATTGTGTACGTGAAAATAATTGATTATATATTTGCATTTTCTTAAAATATCAAACATTTTTAGATCAATAAATTAAAAATATAAGGTAATTACAAAAGAATTTATACATTTAAGTATTATTTTCATTTTGTTACAAAGAAAATTGGATATTAAAGTAAAAATAACATTTAGGTGTACATATGAAATATACATTGTCACGCGGAATTTCGTTTTCTCGCTGTAGTCTCGGCAAATTTCTTAACAGTATCTTCAAATTATATGCATCCTAATTGTCATTTTCTATGGATTATGAAGATAATGCATTCAATGTGTCTTGTTTAAGTTTCGATCTCAGATAATTTTTTACGCGTTTCAAAGGAGGGAAAGACTGCCGCCATTTGCATTAGTCACAGACATCATTTCTATACGTAGACAGATTTTTTAAACGCATAATCTTTTATCTTAATCAACTATTATACTGATATTAAATATCAGCATCAGAGTGAGGTAAAATTTTTAAAGTCTGACAATTAATTACCAGAAACTTAGTCATTTGTCATTATAATTTATTTCAGCAATTTCTGAACAAAACTGTTCAAAAACACTTTTTGCACAGTTGCACAAATGTATACAAGTTACGATAAGAATTTGCTCTTGTTTTGCGTTTAAAATAAAATTTCGAATAAATACTTGAACCAATTTCTCACCGCGATATTTATTTAATAAATATACGATATTTTTAAGTTTATTATTATTTATTATATTTTATTTATATTTATGTTATTTCATTTTAAATTGTGTCCAATGTGTTATGTATATTTATGTGTATATGTATATTAATGGATAATATATTTGTATCCATTAAATATGTATTAATGTGTGTGTATATATATATATATATATATATATATATATATATATATATATATATATATATATATATATATATGATTAATTAACACTTTCTTTTGCTAAAAATATGGAAAGAAATATTTCTATAAAAACATTAAAAAGTTGTCTTATGAAATTTTGCATCTGCTGAAATTCGACCGCCCCCGAAAATTACGCGCCCCAGGCTGCGGCCTACTCAGCCTGTTCTGTAATATGGGACTGTCTCCAAGTACTAAAACTTTAATATTGTTTTTTATCTATAATCTTAGAAGTCCAAAAATACTACATTAGAGAGACCATTGGTAATTTTGGCAAATTCAGAATAAAAAGGAAAATTTAGTGAAATTTTAAACCCTTGTAGTTTTGTTATTGTTTGCTTGTGAAAAATAATGTATGAAGCAAATTTGTTAAGAATTGCATGATGTTTAAAAGAACACAACCATTTTTGTACTAATATCAACAGTTTTAAAGTTATTAGGCTACGCAATACCCAAAAATGTCCCAAAATTCCTTTTTTTGGAGCCGGGCAATCAAAACTTAAATTTTTTTAATCAAAACTTTTCCCGAAGTATTTCGAGATGGAAAACTTAGGGTTTCCTTACTAATAACAATATGGACAAAATAAAAAATAAAATATTCTATCAACACTCATGAGGGGGCCCACCTTGCAAAAAGTGGGCTCGTTGGGGAGGCATAAGCCTATTTGTGTGATAACGTACGATAATATAATCAATGCCGCAGTGTGATATTCACTTATTAACTATCTGGCAAGCCCACAAAATAATATTCCATTATATTGTGACGTGGCCAATTATATTCGTAGATTATGTGCCCTGATATTGCAGGTGGGCACGGTGTAATAAATATACTACGTACACCTTGATCGTGGACAACCCTGGAACGAGACAAGAGACAAGGAAGATTTGAGCGGAGTGAATCGACTCTACACAAGATGCGGTGAGGTTCTTCCTGGCAGAATTGGACAAGATAGGACATGAACTGTGTCAGCTGATAACTTTCCAATAATTTCGTGTAAAATGTTATGTGTGTTATAGGTGAATGATGGACGATAAAGTTTCATTGCAAACGAATGATCAGTAAGGAATAATCCTATTTACTAGTACATGTAGACTGACCTGTCTCAAATGATTCTTATCCGTAGAATTAAAATTTTGTGAATATAAAATATTTGTACATCCAGTTAACCAGAATGACGATTCCGGGGGATGAAGTCTTACCTCAAATCATGCCGACCGAAAACAGTAAGATAAATAATAACAATTCAATATTCCTAATGCATTTACCATGGATAAGGTTATTAAAAAGTTTTCTTTTTGGTTTTAAGCAAAAGAATGGGTATGGGATCCAGAAGAGACAACAAGTGCTACTGTCCTTAAACGTGGCAATCAAGAAGTATGTTTCCATCCTAGTTACAGTTCTGGTACAGCAGCTGTACGTGGGAATATGCCTTTTACTCCAGGGCGAGATTATTTTTGGGAAATCGAAATGCTTACTCCTTTGTATGGCACTGATGTGGTATGTATGTTTCACAAATTTCTATATTGTCAATTACTTCAAAAGCAATTTAATGATCATGGAATTATTTTATTACAGATGGTGGGAGTGGGAACTATGAAAGCAGATTTAAAAAAATATCAATTTCAATTTGGCAGTTTATTGGGCTCAGATGAAGAATCGTGGGGATATTCTTATAGTGGTAAGATATATAATTTTAGAAAGCTATTTCCCACGAGTTCATTTTACATATTTGCGATTGTCAAAATGTGTAGTGGTTAATGTACAGAATAACAGCCCCCCCCCCCACACACACATGAACACCATCACCTTCACACACACACACACATGCACACATGAACACAGTCTCCAAGGCTGCCTATATGCCTAATTAGAACAACTCGCCTATATGGCAATGTAATCTATGTATAAATAAAAGGGAATATGTTCATGTCTGTCGTGTATAGACCCAAAAAACTACTCAGACGATTTCACAGAAATGTTCACACTTAGTTCTTATTAGTATTGGCAGTATTGATGTTTGAGTTAAGGGGGTTTGAAAGGTTAGGGAGGTTTGAATTAAGTCGGACATGTGAGGGCATTATGTTTGCAAAGTTAATCAACAAGATGGGCTCTACGCTGTTCCCAGAACGTGCTTAAACTGTGATCTATGGGTATCTTTTGAACTTCAAGCCTTGCTTCAAGTTATAATGTTGAATGACATCAAAATGCGATCTTAAAAGCAAATTCTGGTGTTGCACAACATTATTCAAATTTGTTTATTTTTAAAGTGTGATTTAATATGGTGCAGAAGATGGAAGCATGAAGATTAACCATGCTTAATACATGGTTAATCTTCATTGAATAAATTGATTTTGAACTTTAATTATATTTTAATATAATTAATATTTATTATTAAATGTAATTAATATTATATTTATTTAATACACTGCAATTGCGAAGCAATAACAAATCTGCTAGTGTAAAATAAACATTAGAACAAACAATAATATAGACATTCACAAACAAAAAGTTTGTAGGAATTAACAATTAAATATTTTCAGGAAATTTTCATAAGTTTCATCTACACTGCTTAAAAGTAACACACATCAATTTTCATATTTTAGCAAATAAAATGCAAGTCAAGAGACAAAATTTTCGTCATTTATCATTTGAATTTTTTAACCAGTGCCATTTTACAACTATTGTATTTGACGCCAAGTGGTCCATGCTGCCCAGAGAGGCGGATCCTGCCGATCAATCAGGACCGCATCATAGATTTTTTAAAAATAATGAACACATTTGTCATATTTTATATTAATTTAGTAGTGTATATATGATCCTGTAGAATATTATTTTTTAAATAATTACATAATTCCAACATAAAAATTTAAGTCAGTTTTACCAAATAGAGGGAGGTATCAAATGAAAACGTAGGCATTTCGTGTGTGTGTGTGGGGAGGCATCTCCCGTCTCCCTCCCAGTCCTGGATCGCCCACTGGTCTTACTTGACTGATCCAACGTTCACAAAGGGCCTTCCTGATTACACTCTCAAGGCTTGGTTCGCTCCTCCATTCCCACTAAAGCACTCCGATTGTTTAAGGGTGAATATGGGCAAATAAGTAACTTTTTATTTTTATTCCCTTAGTTTTTAATACATTCTCCCCAAGTTTTGCACCAATCAGTTTGCAGGAAGATCTTTAAAGGTTAAATAACATACCAGCATAGCATTTAGATAACTTGATGGTGGTTTGTGAAATGAAGAAGAGGAAGACAAGAATGTTGGCAGTGGTTTCAGATTAATTGACTTATGAATCATTTCTGAAGCTATTAAAAGTAAAAGAAAAAATATATGTTTTGATCAAGATAATGTTTCAGAAAGAACTCCTAAAAATTTGAAAGCAATTTCCTGTATCTTCAATTTTATATGATAAATGTACCATTTACCGAATACCTTTCAAATTTTATACATGATTAAAATATACAAAGAAAAGAAATTGCGAGTAAGGATTTTTTAAAATGTTGCTTGGATTCCTAATGATGACTTTATGCACTCATATTTAAGAAAATATAACTTATTCTGGAATTTCCTTAGAAATTAAAATTTTTCATTTTTAAATTTAAAATGTGATTGGTTTCTGGAAAAATGTACTTTAGTAAAGTTAAACTTCAAAAAATTCGTGTCATAAACAACTTTGACTAAGAGTTTTATTTAATAATAATCAATTTTATATTTTAGATAAACTCCTCTAGACTACAAATTTTTTTTGTTCTACATTAAATCCCCACTGCCTACAAAATTATATTACATCGTATAAATCTGCCTACATCCCCACATTAATAAATTTATTTTTTAAGAGAATTTCATTTAAAGAAAGATGGTTTTGTGTTGATTTACATTTCCACTCCCACACCACAAAATATCTACTCTTACACCACAAGTCACCATGAACAATGGCAAATATAAGTAATGTATTTCTAAATTTATATTTGTCACAGCAGGCCGTGACATCCAATTTATGTTGGTTTGTGGTGAGGCTGCTATTGTAATTAGAAGTTATAGCTAATGGATTCAAAAGCTTTATGAAGTCATGTGGAGTCATTTTAAAATATCTCTTAAAACCAAATAAGGGTAGAAATGCAGTTTGTGATCTGATTTGTTCACATGTGTGGAATAGAGATGCTTGGCTAGTTGTTTCCAAGTTGAGGACAAGGCTCGAGCCTTTGGCCCCTGCAGTGACATAAAAACATCTTGAGTCTGTCCAACACATTCTATGTGAATGCTCACCTTAAAAATCATTTGGTGTGGACATGTTCTTCTATTCTCCACATATACTCACATAAATCCTCTCTAGATCTGTTATGTTTGTTTTCTGTTCCATGCGGGTGAACGAATCAGATCACAAACTGCATTTCAGCCTAAATAAGATTTTTCTTTATTGTTCCTTTAGTGAGGTTATCCAATTATAGTGTTTGTGACGTCACCACTAAAAACTAGATCATTAACCTTTAATGAAATTATACTATGTTTGCAGGAAAACTAATCCATAATGGAATATTGAGATCTTATGGCTCAAGATTTTGTCAAGGCCACACTGTTGGTGTGCACCTAGACATGTGGAGAGGAATTTTGACCTTCTATCTTAACAGGCAACCTTTAGGTGAGGAAATACTGTACATGTAAGAGACACTCTTTGTGGGGCCAATAATTGTACACGTTTGATGGAGAAAAAGTAGTGTGAGAGGTATGGGAAAGTGTTGTGTTCAAGTCTGTGATATTAGACAGGTTCAACACTGTGAAAACTGAAGATTGCTGTTATTATGACTTAATGTAAATAATTAAATAATGTTCTTTCTTTGTATGAGAAAATGGGGAATGGTTTGAGGGAGTTATACTATAGATCTTGCAATGTTTCTCGATGATAGTGAATTGAACTAAAGGGGCTGGTTAGTGGCTCTCATGGTTTCTTAACGTACCAAATTCTGTAAAAGTGAATATGGTTCTCTGAAATAATTCTGACTGATGAGGGGAATGTATGTTGTATTTATGGCTTATTTTTCTCTCTTAATGTGTACATTTGATTTTTCTTCTCTTTCCTCCTTTTCAAAATGTCAGAAAGTTATACATGCCTGCTATCCACTCTAAAACTTAATGATTGTGCAATTCCCTGCTGTGTATTAAAAAGTGGTTTGTAGTATTTTGCCAATAATTCTGTGCAATTGTTTTGTTTTTTTCTTTTTTTAGGTGTAGCATTTATGTCTTTGAAGGCCCACATACTTTACCCCATGGTTTGTTCGACTGCTGCTCGATCGGCCATGCGCATAGTGTGTTCCTATTCTTGCACATCGTCATTGCAGCTCTCTTGCCTGAAAGCATTAGGAAGCAATCCTCACTTGGTCAGGAAAGTGAGAGCAATTCCTGGTCTTCGTGTGCTTGCAGAAAGAGCTTTCTGGCAGTTTTTCCCCCGTTCCAGTCCATTCAGTAGAGGTTAGATTTGTTTATTAAAAGTTGTGGGAGTATAGGCATATCTCAAAGCTTTACATGTATTGAAAAAAGGTTTTGGCACATGTCCAAACAACCAGTTTGGGTGGGGTTTCATTCTTGTCGGAGAATTATGATTGATGATTACTAATCCATCATAATCTCTGATTAAGAGTTATAAATAACCTCTTAATCAGAGATTAGTAAATTATTCCTTTGCAGTAAAGTACACTACTTTAAGATTTTAGATTGTATTTGTCAGTTGTTTTATGAATTATTGCACATGGTTTTTTAAATTACCTCAAAAACAATTTGGACATACTATATTCTTTACAGTTGTATGAAGGTTATAAATTTGAAAAAAAATTATTGAAAGAAAAATTGCTTTGACTTCTTTATTTCAGGTGAAGCAGTGAATCATCTGTGTAATCAAGAAGGCCACATGGATGATGAAGTCGAATTAGATTATTCTCATTCAATGTGTTCAGGTGAGTTTTATCAGTCAGTTCCAATTTCAGTTGATAGGAGGCAGCCTTCAAAAAGAGCCAGTGATAGCACGGAAGCTTGTTATGAACTTCGGAGACAATTCTGCGTGCAATGTCGAAGACCTGAAAATACAAATGATCAGTCTAGTGGTGATGAGGCGAGTAGCTCAAAACGAATGTGCTTTCTTTGTGATATCCTTTTTTAAACAAAAAAAGAACCAGTGCAGTTGTGAACTTAGGAAACAGACTTGTGTTTGATTAACGATGCCAGTAGTACAAGGCTGGGAAATATGAAAAAGAAATTATCAAAAAGCTAAGAGCTAGATTTTAAAAAATAAATAATAATGTTATAGCATAATGTACTTGAGTGTGTTTGAAATAAGCCATATTTTTATATAAAGCAGTTTGTAGTAAGTTTCACTTTGTCCATATTGAAGGTGGAGACCTGATGGAATGGTTAGGTACACCTGTGCCCAACAGACTACATTCAGACTATCATGAAATTGATATAGTTGAGCGTACCATTGAGTCATTTTTGGACAATAATTGAGTTGTACCAAAGTGATTTCTGATACCATGTGCACATTGAATGAATAAGAATGGAAAAAGAAAGAAAAGGAAAAAATCTGTAGTTGGGTTCCCCATTTGATGGTGATATTTTTCAGACATTACAATTGTTCTTTCAGGAACGAGTTGCTTATCTTCCAACATTAATGCTGTAACCTGTGATATTAAAAACTTGCACTGTTATTTTGTAGGCAGGTATTGTTTAATGTATTTTGCCAAAACGAATTATATAAATCAATTATTTTAGATTTGTTTTTATCAAAGGAAGTTTCCTTTCGTGTGTAAATTGGTAGTTATTGTCGATGTTCAAATATGCAGGTCGTAAATTAAATTGTTTATTGCATTCCAGTTTTCAAATTCTGTAAGTTTAAATTAAAAAATTTGCATCTAATTTGATTACCTTACACTTCCATTCCCAAAATTAAATTTTAAAAAAATTGTCCAATGTTTCAACCATAAATTCATGACCCTCTTTAAGAAGTAATATGAAATAGCAAATTTGTCACCTAAATGGAGGTCATAAAATATGGAATTAACATTTCAGACATTGATATCCTCTACCACTTGCTTCTGTGTTAAGATGTTGAAATATTGATATAATTTGGTTTATTGTTCTTACCGCCCATTGATCTATCTAATTAATACGAGATTGTCTTTAATTTATGGCCTATATATTTGAATACTCCTTTGTTCCTCCCATCATGAAATCAGACTAAATTTAAAGAAAATCTTTGTCCTGCATTTCACCTTGCATGTTACATAAAAGTTTGTTGCTGATTGGATGATTATCTAACCAACAAACTGTTGTAATTCATTATGTTAAATATTTTTACACTGTTAGTGGCCTATTTTTACTTTCTGGAGTTATTATGTATCAAGTAAAGAGAAAGTATTGTAGTAAGGCGGTAGAAATCAGAGATTTTTTTCAACAGAAAAATTAGTGTAGTTGGGCCCTAGTAATGAAAAAGTGCATAAATCTTGTTCCAATATGTGGTAAAGTATAATACATTTTGTAATCAAAATTCATGCTTTGTGGGTCCTTAATATTGAAAAACCCAAGTAATGCCAAAATGCATGCCTGTCCATACTGGTTAATGCTAAGATATGTTTTATGTAATAACAAGTAACACACATTGCTAATGAAGATTTGGTCACAGAAGCAGCGTTGTACCACCTTTCCTGACAAGAGACCTTGTACAGGCCAACAAGAAGGAGAAAGCAAAGGGATTTTGCCTACTCACTAATGTTGACGAGTCCAAACAGTTCATATATTCGTACAACTCTAATGAATGCCACTTTCTTATTGATGATATAATGGGCGAATACACAGAGATTACCAACCCAATAGCGGCAGGGAATAATCACGCCTCCTTTAAAATTATGGAGAAGACATACTGATAAAAGATTGCACACGGAACATCAATTGTATGTTTTTGAAATATTGAGAACAAAGTATTAAATGACTATAGGTATTGGAACAAAAAATATAATATTGCTGATGCACATCTCTGAGTCTTTAAAACAGCAACTGACCCATTCACAGGCATACAGTTAAAAAAATATCTACCAGCAGACTGTTTCTCACATAAGGTTGAATCGATCATACCAGATATGTTGCTCTTATTGTTTGGGATTTTCTAACTTAAGAATTGTGCAATTAACTCTTGAAAGAAAAAAATATATATTATTGTTATATCTCATTGTATCAGCAGTAAGACTTAGATATTTTTTTCTCTTCCCTTTTGACTGAGGTTAGCATATATGTAGTGTATGTTAAGTGGGTTGTACCACATGCAATAAGTTGCTAAAAGATTTTCAAATGGATGTTTTTGATATTATTTAAACTGAAGTATTTTGCTTCATTTTAGATAATTTTTTAAGTTTTCAAGATGAATGTCCCAAAATACTACACATTACTAGTTAACATTCTTGCTGTATGCAAATAAAATGCAATCAAGTGCTAATTTTTATACCAATACAGTTAATGTTTTCTATGGTATGTAAAGATAATTTCTTTATTAAGAATTGTATTATTGTACTTGTTTAAATTTTAAATTTCACTTTTATTGATGTTATTAGCAGATTACTTTAATAACCACATTTCTAAAAGGCTTGCAGGTGTTTCTGATGGTCCTTCAGGGTCTTTTGAGTGAGGTATTTCTTGGCTTTAGATAAGAAAGAATATTAGTTTAACTTTACGGAGTTTATTATTTCGTTAATCACATTTAGAAAGGAAAGTAATGGCATTATATTTTCTCGATATTTCTTCCAAAATAAAATACATGTACACTGAAGAAGTGAGTTGACAGTGCAGTTTTGATACGTTAACACCTTCTTGAAGTTAATTTCTATTGTAAATATTAGCCAACTATCATGCTGACAGTATCATCGTTTTTAGGTAAGTTTTATTGCATGCATTCAGTTGTATGATAAAATTGTTTGTGAACAGCAAACTACACATCTCTAACTTTGTTGACAATACCACACGTGTAATTGTTAACCTGTTACACAGATATTAGTTATTAAAGAATGAAGATTGATTTGTTGAGCATTATGATGTTTCATGAAACGGGTATCTCAAAATTTTATTTACAATTGCCTCCAGATTATTTATTATTCCTTTTTCATAAAATTAATTGACAAACATTAAATATGTTTGTTTCAACAATAAACAACAGTTTTTTGTTTTATTGATTTGTCATAAACATGAAGCATTGTAATCATTTTATTGTTAAGATGTATTATATAATATTTTCAAAGTTCTGAATTATCAAGCTATTAGTATTATCCTATTTAGGTAAGTTTTATTACACGCATTTAGTTGTGTAAAAAAATTGCCAATGCACAGCATATTTGAGCATGCTTGTGCATAGCAAACTGTACAGTGTGACTAATATTGTCAACAGTACTACACGTTAATAGTCAAACTTCTACAGAGAGATAATAGTTATTAAAGAAACAAAATTGATTTCGATTACTTAATGAAATGGATATCTTTCAAAACTTTATTTACAACTGCCATAGGATTTTTTATTTCATGAAATTAATCAATAGCTAGGCATTGAATGTGTTTATTTCAACAATATTGACTTTAATTTTTTATTGATTTGTCAAACGCATCAAGCATTCTAAACATTTTATTGTTAAAGTTTATTATCAATGTTTATGGCACTTTTTAAAATTGTTTGTGTCAATGTAAGTGAGTTAAGTTAATTGTAAGGAGTAGTAATCAGTTAATTAAGATTATAAATGTTTGAAAATTCCCTTTATTTTTTCATGTATTCTCAGATAAAAAGAAAATAGCAACAGGTGTTTAATTAGCTCATAATAACACCTAAGTGAATGCGTTATTTAGCTTTTAGTGCACTGTTGTTGATAAATTCATAATCCTTTCGGTAGATGGTTGAACTATTATTTCTTGCCAGAAGTACACAAAGCATACATGAAGCCACTTCCTTGTTTGCGTTATTCTAAACTGAAATGTTTTCATTTTTTGATAGAAACACCAGCTATTATTTGTTGACAGAAGTACATAAATGCATGTATAAGAAATCTCTCTTGAGACATGTCCAAACATTGCATTTAAAGCAAAATATTTTTCTAGATCAATGTAGGATGAGATTTAGGAGAATTGGCATTCTTCTCAATGTAGGGCCTTAAAGTTGAGAGTGAGGACATGAGGCAGAAATGATCTTCTGCAATGTGGCCCGTTGTACATGATGGTGCTTTGGCATTCGCCTGGAAGTGATCAAAGAACGGATGTCACCGCTCACCGTGTTTGACCGAATTTGATTCCAGTAGCAGCCAAATTACTATACTTGATAGTATATTTATTTGTGTATAAAATTACGTTATAGGTTTTTTGCAAAAGATAACGTACAAAACCCATGATAAGCTTTGGCAGAAAAAGGACATGTCCTTCCATATACCCCTCCTTTTCGACAATTCCTGGATACGGGGCTGAATACACCTAAATCGTTTTCACCAAATAATCTACTCTGCGTGGCTCTGCAAAGATTACGTATCATGTTTAAGATCCAGTTAAAATAATACAATAATACATGTATTGTCTACAGTTAATGGTTGTCAAATAGTTTTTTGCAATACAAGTATCGTAAGACATATTATTACAATACGAGATTGGAGAATTATAAATGTGTCTGTTAAGCCGAATTTGAAAACTAATCGAATATTGTAATGTTACTTTGCGGATTTCGTAGAACGTTAGACACTGTAAAAATTCAAGTGGGCTGTAATTTCCGTTTAACTTTGAATTGTGATTCTGGGCGCGTCAACGGCTGAAGTCTTTAGTCACGTAAGTGTAGTCCATGTTTTACCGCTGCTGCTGGTGGTGGCAGTGATCTTCCCCCCTTGAGGGGGAGATTCGCATCGACAGACATGCTTACATAGTATCTCATGTTAGGGCTCGGTTGATCGATTGTTAGTGATTCTGGGCGCGTCAACTACTATGGTCTTTAGTCCCGTAAGTGTAGTGTATTTTTGTTCATCGGGAGGTAGCGGTGATCTTCCCCACTGGATGGCAAGGTCCGGCGCCGACCTGCCGTCGACTAGCGGGGTTTTTCATCAACCAGGGAATTTTTCCCACGAGTGGGGCACCGCCCCAGCCGGGACAAGCTCTAAGCTTCCGAACGGTCTCCCGGCTTGTGTGATAGTGTAGTGCATGTTCTTGTAAGTGTGTGTTTGTATAAGGGATAGGACCCGTGGCCCGCTTGTTAGGGTACTGCTCCGGCATTCGCCTGGTGTTGATCGGAGAAACCACGAAAAACTTCCGATCAGAGCAGCGGGTGTCTAGAATTCTTCTCCAGATAGGGACTAAATTCGTCCTAGCTGAAAAGCTAGTGTCGAAAACTGTCGCCGTCGGGCCTTGAACGCAGAACCTCTCGGTCAGAGGCGCTGCACTGAGCCACCGCTCCCGGTTAGGGCTTGGGCGTGTCTGCCGGAAACGATTTACATCAGACTAGCGTAGGACAAAGGTCCTCTCCGGTCCCCTGGCACTCTGGTAAGTCGCCTTCCCATGAACCCGTTCTGGGCGGATACTCCTTTCGAGGGCCTGCGGCGTGGGTGGCACCGGAAATCGAGGCAAATTGACGGGAGATTCCGATTGCCCGGTGGGACTTTTCTTCGTGGGGAACAGCCGCGGCCTACCTCCGATCCTGCCGCATTCGGCGACGAACCGTCTATTCAACGCGCCCCTGGCGCTCTCGACCTGAGTGAGGCCGTGAAGCTCGCGTGCGGGTGGGCGTTTACAGTCCTCTGCGGTCGCTGGTTCCTACTGCAGGGGAGGGAAGACCGCACGAGATCCGTTTGGTAGGGTACTACTCCGGCATCCAGCTGGTGTTGATCCGAGAATCCACGGAAAACTACCGATCAGAGCAGCCGAGTTTGACCTAGTTATCTATGTCGAAAATACCGCCGTCTGGACTCGAACCCTAGGACCTTCCAGTTGTAGGCACTGCGGTGATATCAGTTGATAACTAAGCCCTTTTTGAGAAAATTTCGAAATTATATTAGGTTTCAATTTAATGTTGATTATTTTACTTAAATCGGTTCATACACATGCACATAAAGGCAGCAATGGGTTTGATGATACATATGTTTTACAAATCGAACAAGGGAGTTGGAGATTTGTTTCAAAGTTCAAAGTAGGAAAATCGCATACAGACACAGTTTATTTAGTATCTTAATCGAGTGTATATGTGAGTCGAATTACTTCCGAAATTCTGATTAGAAAGATTTTCAATAAAGTTTCTTGTATTCTCAATAGTTTTCTGCGGCAACGGAGAGTAGTAACAAATAAATATCCCAGAGCCACACTAGAACCAGAGCGTCTTTCCTCCGAAACGCTCAGTCCGTACCCGACATTTAACCACTCCGGCCATCCGGGAGAACCAGGACTTCTGTAATAGTCATAAGCGCAGAAAGACAACAATGGATTTGATGGTGCGTAAGTTTTCAAAATCCACGAAAGATGTGGAAAATTTAAAAGTTGAAAATTCGAAAATAACATACACTTCCAGTTTATTCATCTTGATCAATAGTATTTGCGATTAGAATTGCTTTAAATGGTTTTCAATAAAGTTTCTGGAATTCTAATTTATTTTCTGCAGCAACAGAATTGTCACAAATAAGAATGCACGACCAAGGCTCGAACCAGTGAACATTCCCTCCGAAGAGCTGTGTCCGTACACGGCAATTAACCATTTTCTCAAAAACTGCTCTACATTTTTTCTTTCAATTTTTTATGAGAGAGTAAAATTCACTTATAAAGGTGGCGTATGTCGGATATTCAGGGTTTACTCTGAATTTTCGATCGTTTCATCATTCATGAATTATTTCCGACGACTTAGAACGACTACAAAATTGAAGACAGATTTTTCCTTCAAATGAAATTTGTTATCCATAATTAGTTCTTTCAATAAGGGCATGTACATATTTTGAGAAGTTTAGTCGTTTTCGAGCCACATTGCGGGTAATATGTGCAATTTTAAAAAATAACAAAAACAAGATTTTCACAGAAACGGGTTACAATTTTTTTCTTTAAATTTTTCGTAGGGGTGGGGCCAAGTGCACCCCATACGATGACATAAACGCCATGTAGCACTATTCTTGTGTTTTTCAAAAATTACAAAGTGTATTTATTTTATTATCTCTTTCGTCTTTAATATTTACATTGGCGGCAATTTGTTCACATTATTGTATTTATAGTACATGCGTTTTAAATAATGTCATATAGTATTTCTCGAAAACTCAACAGTTCTTTGTTAAAATAAGCACAATGTTCCACATTTTCAGAAACGTTCAAACGCAATTTTCTAAAAAATAACTCGGAATTTTTTCTTCAAACTTTTCCAACGGATAGTCATAATTGCGCTGTTTAATATGCGATAAAGTTTATTTTGGTGTATTCTTTTGTTTTTTCAAAAATTACTCAAATGTAAGTGTTTTCAAATATCTTACGCCGTTAATATGCAAATTTCCAGCAATTGGTAAACACTATTGCATTTGTGAGTGAAAGTGCTTCAAATTACTTCCAATATTTTTTTCGAAAGAACTTTCTCTATAGTGAAGTAGGCTTCCGCGGCCAGAGTCATGTAAATGATCTTGGCTGTCCAGGTGTCCCGGACAGCCAAGATCATTTACAACTTTCTCTATACTATGTATATTACTCCGTATATAGTACGTATACGAGAAAGTAAAAGGGATGCGCGTGCATTAAATTATTAATATTATTAGAGACAATCTTACTCGTCGAATATATATTCGACTCTTTTAAAACTGAATATTTCCTTATAAGATATCTTATTGGCAGCATGACTGGTGTGTCTGCAGCGTCTATGCCTTGGAGTCTCTAGGGTTCGATTTCCAAAAGTCGCAGGATTGTCGACACTAGCTTGTCAGCTAGGTCGAATTCAGTCGCTGTCTGGGGGAGAATTCTAGCGGCCGGCTGCTCTGATCGGTATTTTCCGTGGTTTCTCCGATGAACACCAGGCGAATGCCGGAGCAGTACCCTACCAAACGGGCCACGGACCGCGCACGATCTGTCCAACCTCTTCCTTGTCCTATCCTCTCCCCTTACACACCCACTTACACTAACATGCTCCACACTACCACATATTATGGGAGACCGGTCGGGAGCTTAGAGCCTGTCCCGGCTGGGGCGGTGCCCCGCTGGTGGGAGAGTCCTGGTGAGGGGGAAACCCCACTAGCCGACAGTAGGTCGGTGCCGGATCTCGCCATCCAGCACGAACTTTCCTTCCTCTTCTTCTTGCCTTTCTCCTTATATACACACTCATACTTACATTTTACTTGGAGTACAATACTCCAGACCGGGGGAGAGCTTCGATGTACGGTTTTGGCAGTGCCCCGCTCCAGGGAAATGCCCGGAGAGCGAACATCGTTTAAGCCTAAGTGAAAGTCGACGCCTGATTCCAAGTTCCAGTGAGGGAGAAACACCGATTCCAGCTGGGATAAAGCATTCACTACAGTAACGGGAGTAATGAGGCTAGCGGTTAATGCGCCCGGAAGCTAATCAATCAGTCCAGCAGCAACAGCCGTGGGTGGAGCGTTGGCGGGGCGGGGAGGGGAGGGGAGGGGCGGCGATCGAAGCACGGGCCGACGCTTATACGCGCGCCGTGCGTCGCCGCCGCCCAGTGCTGCGCTGCCCCTTGCCTCCACGCCTTCCGCCACGCCGCCGCCCCCGCCGCCGTCATGCAGTCCTGCGGCATGCAGCTGGCCAAGTACCTGCTCTTCGGCTTCAACCTCATCTTTGCGGTACGTCCCCTTCACGCGGCGCCACTCAGCGGCGAACTCCCGCCACCAGCAGAACACGGTTCTAAATGCCAGCCTTCACACTGGACGCGCCACTGACTTCCTTTCGGTCGGCGGAGCGCACAGAGCTGTGACTCACAAATTCTTCCTCTCTCGCGGTCAGTGGCACTCGACGGTGGCTGCGTGTGAGGGCCTCTGCAGCCCCTCGGTGGCACCGCCGAGTGGCTCCGTGTGAAGGCAGCCTTCCTCTCTCGCGGTCGGTGGTGGCTGCGTGTGAAGGGCTCTGCAGCTCGGTGGCGCCGCCGAGTGGCCACGTGTGAAGGCAGCCTTCCTCTCTCGCGGTCAGAGGCGGTCGGTGGTGGCTGCGTGTGAAGGGCTCTGGCTTTTCTCGGTGGCGCCACCGAGAGGCTGCGTGTGAAGGTAGCTTAACGCTTTTGCAGTCTTCACAAAAGTAACAGCAGGAAAACATTGATGTACCGAAGAGAAGTAATTCTGCGCACGTTTCTTAGAGCTCCCGAGTCTGTACATCGTTTAGCACATACCTTCCCGCATTATTGGTAACGGCTCCCAAATATTAAACTGCCTCTGGAACTCGCAGAAATTGTTTTCGAACAGCAATTCTTTTTCCGCGCCGAGACTCAAACTCAGATCCATCGTGTTAACTCACCTTGCGCTTTACCACTGCTCACGTAGACGCTCTGGCGTACACTCTTGGGCCGACGCTTCACATTTTAATTGTCTCTCGCAATATTTCCAACACCCAATTTTCAAAAATTCAGGCCAAAGGGGGAGAAAAGCTCTTTCCAGCGCCTGCGCACTAGTCTCACAACCTAGCCCCTCTCTACCCTGACTTCCTCTCTCAGTTTTTCACTAAAAATATTTATAGTATTTTTTCTTGTTAGGGTTCCCACCTTCCCCCAAAGTTCACTCACAACTAAAAATAATAAACAAATCTAACAAAAAAATAAAAGAATGTACACCTGTAAATTCTTTATGTGGAATATTATTATTCCAATTAATTGCCAAATTGTAAAACTTACCATTTTTTTGTTATTTTTCTTGTCGGTTACGTATGAAGGAAAATTTGAAATTGTTCATAATATCACGCTGAGATAATTGATGTCTATATAGAGTTAAGGTTATTTTAACGGAATTCAAGTACGCGTTTTAAGTTCTTGGCAAATAATTGTTAACGAAAAGGTGCCTTTAAACAATTTATAATATTATCTCAAAAAATCCGAGATCACAGGTATCCGGACTTCAGAAAAAAATTCTATTATCTAAAATAACCTTTGTTATATTTTCAACAACCTTCAAAACAGCATTGACACACTTCATTTCCTTCAAATACCCATTTCTCTTTAACTTCAATTATACTTCTTCTTGCGGAACTTATTCTTACCCATTTAAATAAGCATTCCTTCACCACTCAAAGGTATGCTTTCACTTTCTTTTTTTAATAAAATACTTGCCTTCAAAATATCATCCATCAGTATAACAGTTTCAGTAAAACACTTGAATCATTCATGATATGGTTCACTTTCGCTCGTGCAACTCGCAAATACACAATACTAATTCTTAATTTACCACAAATAAGCCAACGACTACTTCGTGCAGAACACATGTGTGCATTTATACCTTCTTACGACAATATCAATCACAAAAACCACCAGCAAAATGATTTTTTCCAATAATTTCATGCCTCATGTACACTTCATTCACGCCTAGACGCAATTAAAATCAATATCCAAGTTACTTTTATAATTAGAGTGAAGCAAAAGTGTCAGAATCGTTCTTAAATACGAACACTTCGGATTAGACAATTGAATGGGAAAATAAACAAGCAGTGCTCTCCTGTCCTACAGCGACGCCATTCTGAGCATTGATGAACTCAGTCGACATTCTCTTGTAGCGCGCAGCTAAACTATTGCACCTCGATACACTCTTGAATTTGTGATGTAATGATAGGCAAAAAAGTACACAAAAGTAATTATTTTGAATATATATTGAGATTTGTGGTTGTAAATCATAGTCTGGACTCCTAACCTTCAAAGGACGTTAGAACAAAATTTTCATTGAAGTCGTAGGCTTCCGCGGCCAGAGTCATGTAAATGATCTTGGCTGTATTTATAATCCCGAGCGCCCACCACACCTGCGCACCACAGCCCTGAGGAAGACCACGACAAGATGGTCGAAACGTCGGCAACACAGCCTTCGACGCGGCGTCACCTGGACAGCCAAGATCATTTACAAAATTTTCATTGATATTGGTTCATTACATTCAGATATAATCACGCTGTAAATCAATGCACTTATCTCTTTATATTGTATGTTAGTATAGTTATAGTTGCAGGTATTTAAAAGTTAAATGCCATTGAAAATTAAATGTGTAAACAAATTCCTATTGACTAGAAAGAGAAATAGGGTGAATTAAGTAAAATTCGTTGAATAGAATCATATTTATGTACAAGAAAATAATTGTACGGATGTTTATTTGTAATTAATTGCCGTAATGAACGTACAAGAAAACAGTAAACACCGACACACCGATTAATTTTGAGAACTGGGTAAAGGCGCTGAAAAAATTCTGAATTGTAATAAGGTGAATGGCCGCGAATACTCGTAGCGTATAGTTACCATTTTTAATTAACACAAGTCATTTTCATTAAAATAGCATAAAAATGAGTTCGATAGTGATTATACAAGTAGAAAACTGTACTTTAAGGTGTTTCAAAAAATAATATAATTGTGGAGAATAATTCTGGAAATGTTGTTTGGTGAAATATTTTTGATATTCGAAAGTAATAAATATACAGAGGTGTACCTACATTTTATTCATTGGATTATCAGCTTTCGACCACTTGGGAAACTAACGCAGAAATTAGAAGTATGTGAAAAGCAAATAGCATGCAAAAAAGATGTTCATACGGCAGCATTCAGTAGTGAGCTGAAGTTACGGAGGCATCATCACTTTGTGCAAAAATGTTAACGAAGAAATAAAGGAGGACATCTTCGTCAACATAGTATTTTTATTCAGATAGCCAGCTTTCGACGGCTTTGCGATCATGAGTCTACATTGTACAGAAAAATATAAATAAATTACAAATAAAATACAAAATAAGATAGTAAATTAAATTACAATTAATAGATATATTTAAACTTTAATTACAAATAGCAGATAAAATTGCGAAAATTGAAATGCAACGGGAGGATTCATATAGATAATAGCAGTTCAAATTAAAAATTATAAATTACTAATAAAGAAAGATACATTATGTTATTGCACAAGACACGTAACAAATAGGAGATAAAATTGCATAAAAATGAAATGCAACAGGAGCGAGAATTAATATAGATAATAACAGTTCAATTTACAAATTATAAATATAAATAAAGAAATACACATCTGAATCTTACATTGAATCAGTGAATAATAATATTAACATTGCAACAAGATATTGGTTAGTGCAGAAACTAAAGAAAAAATAAGCACTTTAGAATTAAAAAGAATCTTTTGGAGTGTCTTTGACAAATTTATCGAACTTTACAATGAATATTCATATTCATAAAAACTAATTGGATGTTCGTTGTTATTATTGTTAAATATTACCGAATAACAGCAAAATGTAATTTTAAATTAGTAATAAGTTAATAAACTAGATTTTAAAAGTGCAAGTTTTTTTACAATATATTTGATTTTACTGCGAACACAGAATCTATTTACATGGTACCACTGCCTTCTCTATGCTCCATAACTGATGATAAATGGGGGCTATGACTATTGTCTATATGGGCTCCCTATGTCAGTGATGACTATATTTCGTGCAGAAATAGCGATGACGTAATGATTCATGCCATAATATGCCATATTATGAACGATTTTGCTAATGGAAAAAGGTTGTTTATAATGCTGGTATACAAAAAAAATTTGCAAATGCTTTGTCCGATCTCTTGCCTTCTCAGCAAAACATGCATCCCGCTTCTAGAAGGCTTAACGGAAAAGATGACTCAAAGTGCGATGTAATAATTGGCAACAAGGTTACACTCACTAACGGCAGGTTCAGCATGTCCTCTTCCTCTTATACTAATTTTTATGCGAATAAATGGTAATTAATGAAAGGACATGGGTTCAGGAGTGTTACTGACAATGCACACCATGCCACAACTTGACTGGAAATATCAACGCTCTTCGCGCGAATCAAATCCACGGTTTTGGTGTATCCTTTACTTGCGCGCAATTCCCAAATTTCTGGTTCCACCAGGGTGGCTATAAAAACAGGTTAAGAGAAAGAACGCTGGGTATCTGGAAAATCAGTTCGGTAATAAACAGTACGAACTGAAGAATTGTACGAATAATAACCAAATCCCACCCACGTGATTCTTGTAAGCCTCTCTTCATTAATCTAGGATTTTTACCATTACCTTGTCTGTTGATTTACGAATCAGTGGTCTTTGTCAAAAATGACTTGCTTAAGGGCGGGAATATATTTTCAGAAAATGCCGATGTCCATTACTATAACACTCGACGTAGAAATCATATTCATCAGGTGACAGTATCAATAGCTCATTACAAAAAATGCACATACATGTACATGATTTTACAACACTTTGCCAGATGACATTAAACGATTAAATTCGATAGAAAAGTTTAAATCCCAAGTGAAATCGTTTCTGCTGCATAACTGTTTTTATACAATTAGAGACTATACTGAGCATCACAAGGAAAGTAGCATTAATTTTAACAGTGATATTTAATGTATTATTTACCATTGGACTGTATAATTCTAAACAATATGTAACAAGTATTGTATCGCAACTTCTGGGTCAATGACCCCCATCTCGATCAGATTTTTCCTCCAGTGTCCCTGATCCATTGAGCAAATGCTGATAATGCCCCTTGTTTTGCTTCTGGACATAAATGTAACTTCATTATCTGTGCACGACTTCTAGAATTCAGGGGGAAATATAGTTATTCAAATTATCGTTTCCATGTTGTCGCGGCAGGAAGTATTATTCCTTCACGAAGGACATCATAGATAAGAACCCAAAATTTATTGCTTATTTATCCTTGAAAATATATTTTATTACATGGGAGCGTTTTTTTAAATTATTTCAAAATTCAAGTAGTATATTTCAATAGAATTCAAGTAGTAGATTTCAAATCGGCAACCGTATGCTCCATTGAAAATGAACAATATGCAATTAGCTGATGTTAAGATAACAAAATTTCTAGGTCTCTCAATTCAATTAAACCTCAAATGGAATGTGCATATAACAGAATTAAACACTAAATTAAGCTCATTATGTTATGCATTCAGAATTCTTTCTCATTCTGTCAGCCTTCATGCAGCTCGTTGCGTATATTTTGCAAATGTACATTCCCGCCTGAGATATGGCATAATATTCTGGCGAAGCTCATCCTTTAGTGCCCAGACATTTAGATTGTAAAAGAAAATTATCCGAATAATGAAAAAATGCCATCCACGTGATTCCTGCAAGCCTCTTTCATTGCGCTTGGAATCTTACCATTGTCTTGCCTATTTATTTTCGAATCTGTAGTATTTGTCGAAACTGACTTACTTAACGGTGGGAACCTATTTTCATGTAATACTGATATTTATAGTTACAACACTCGACGTAGAAATCATGTTCGTCAAGTGTCAGTATCAACAGCTCACTACAAGAAATCCACATACAATACATGTACGTTACTTTACAACGCATTGCCAGATGAAATTAAAAAAAATTGGTACACAAATTTAAAAGTGAAATCTTTATGCTGCAAAATCTTTATGCTGTTTCTATACAATTAGAGACTATACTGATCGTCAAAAAGAAAAATAATGTTTACATTAACAAAACAATGATGTAGTACAATGAATTAGTTTACATTTGCATTGTATAATTTTAAAAAAAGACTTAAATGCCTATAACAAGTAATGTACTTCAGCTTCCGGGTCAATGACTCCCATCTCGATCGGGTTTTTGTCCAGTTTCCCTGATCCATTGAGCAAATGCTGAGATGGCCCCTTGATTTGCTTCTGGACGTAAATGTAGCTTCACTATGCGCACGTTTTGTTGAGCTTTCCTTTTGCTTGTAGTGGTAGTAGAGCTTAGGGTGAGTTTCTATTTGTTAGCAATAGAGAAAAATCAAATCTGCAGTTCGTTTACGTTACAAATAAGTTTTCTATAATTCGGCAACGAAAATATCTAGTTTTTGAAATGTTAATATCTCGCTTTTTTAAGTTATTATTATTATTATTATTATTATTATTACTATTTCTTATCTTTCAACTATTAATAGTTAAATAGTTGGGAAGGGATTCTGAAACTCAAGAAAGCGTGCGCAGATGATTTTCTCCCCCCATACGTCACATACAGTTTTTGACTAAATAAAATAAAATTAAAAAATAAAAATATATGACTTACTGTAGGGATCACAGAATTTTGAAAATGTGCACAGAATTCACTTCTCCCCATAGCACGTCATACACAGTTTAAACTGTTTTTTGACGTTAAATAAATAAAAATAAACTTCTTCAGGTCGTCTTAGAAGAGGAAAGAGTTTTAGAGGCAAGCAAATATCTAGGTTATGAGCTGTTTATGCTAGTTCCAGCTGTAGTTTTCTTTTGTGAATGAGAGTAAGTAAAACAAATTCAAACTCCTGGCATATTACAGCTCGAGTAGCTTTTTATTTTCCATAATGTACCGGGGCGAGCGACGAATGAGACGCCTGGCGTCGCAGTGGGGCAGGTCCCGTTGGCAATCATCATCCCATGGAAACAGCCGGCGGCTCTTTGTTTTGTTGGTGGTCGTATAAGTGACAAGTTTGTTTGCGGGTCGAATGCTTTCCGTATCGAGCTGTTTGGTGTGGCTCGCCAGGTCACGTGCGCAAGCCAGTGAGGACCTTGGTGTCGAGAGTCGCCCGCGCGGTGACTCACGTGCATTTGACCGACTGCAGCTCTGCGTGTGTGGAAACCCCAGATTACCTCGACCTTTAAGCATTAATAAGGGGCGGATGTGAATGAAATGTCATTTTTTTCTTTTCACTTTCTAACAATGCTGTTTAGTATAGAAATTCATTTTATGTTATGACAGAAGGAAATGATCCATTTTTATAGGTTATTATTTTTCTGTCATTTTAATGCATTTTTGCTGATTTAATCGATTTTAATAACATTTTACTTGCTTCAAATAATATTTACGAGATGCAACAAATGTTCTTCACAGAATTACTCAGTAGCCTATTCGATTTGTTCGCTCAGAAATTGTTTTGACAGCCGTTGTATGTAATTCTTGTGACTATATCAGCGCAAACCAGCCCAAACCAAAAGTTTGCAAACTGAGTTCACTCGAACGAATGGAAGAAGCCTCGATTACATCAGTAACGTTCATTCAAACTGATTCTGATAAGATTTTTTACGGCATTTTTCTTTGATTTTAGAACATTTTTAAAGCATTTTAAGAGCAGTTTATTGATAATTTTTGGCGATGTTTGAGGTCATCAAAATCCGCCCCCTACTCACTAAGAACGCAACTTGAGAGTTAAGCAAAACTTGTGATACTAAAACGGCACATATTTTATCGCTCGTATTTTCAAGCAAAATTAAGCGAAAATAAAATTTTCGAAAAATTGTACATAATTTTATTTTAAAATCTATCTTTAAGGAAGAGATTTCATTAAGGGAAAAATCTCTATCTTTAGTATTTGAGTTGTAGGAAGACTCCGAAAAAATTTTGAACTTATGCCATTTTCGAAAACCAGGGTTTTCAACAAACATGAGACCTACGCCAATCTCTTAAACGTTCTTCACACTGTCCAAAAACAATATTTAATCAAAAACGATGGATCCATTTTTTGAAAGTTTTGAAAATGTCCCAGGGCTTTCATGTAAAGTGCCCCCCAAAATTAAAATGTAGGTTTCAAATTAAAGTAGCCGCGACAACAGCAAGATCGATAGGGGAATATCGAATTTGGAGAAAATTTGCTGAACGGTTTAGCTGCTAGCGTTCTTCAAGACGAACAACGAGACAGGCAGACAGACAGACGGAGACCTTTCGTCGTCATTCGATTTTCCGTCATCTATGTATTCTAGCTACACCACATGTCAGATGATTTTTTTCTAAATCTAGCAACTGGATTTATCCACTTTTTCGTTACCAGGCCCTGTAGTTTTTCTGCCGAAAATTCGCCGTTTGTTCGCTTTGTGTTAAATAACTTTCTCTCTACTCCGTAGCGGGAGAGTAAAAATAGGGTTTTTATCCTCAAATGACAAACTAAAAGTTTTGTGTGGAGGCATATCTACATAATTTACCTAATGTCGGACTTCAACATTTCCTTTCGTTGACGCTATTTTTTATTAGTACTGAAAACTAATTTTTCATCGCAGGCGCCCTGCCTCTTTCACCGCAACCCTTTTATAAAAACGTACAATCATTCACGTCTGTTCGCATTACATGTCACAGAGTTATGATCTCCCTCTAAATAGCCTCGTTCGTGACGGCGTTGTAGCCAGTGACTCGGGCCACGACCGTCCCTACTGACCCGGTGAGTCAGCGGTGACGTGAATTAATGCTACACGCCACGGACATTGAATGGAGGAATATCATTCAAAATATAAGCTAGTGATGCTACCATTGCTCGCATTGTTTCTAAATGCTACGCAATACTACACTACTACATAAACTAGCAAAAATATTTTCAACCACCAAACTTTTTTCTGCTCCGAGAGAGACACGATCCCAGATCCTCAGTTAACTGGCCGGTAATCATACCCACAAGATCTGTATGGATCAAACTCGGACAGGGCCCAAAAAAAGGTAAATGCCTGATTCCTGAAAAAAGTCCAACAATCAAAATATCCGTTAGAAACTGCCAAAGTTTCCAGTCCGTTCAGCTCGATCAGGAAATATCAATTTTGGTTGCTGAGATGGCCCCCTGATTTACTTCTGGACGTAAATGTAGTTTCATCATGCCCACGTTTTGTTGAGCTCTTTCTTTGCTTTGAGTGGTAATGGAGCTTAGGGTGAGTTACTATTTTGGTAGCAATGCAGAAAAATCAAATCTGCAGTTCGTTTACCGTTACAAATAAGTTTACGATAACTCGTGAACGAAAATGTCTAGGTTTTGAACTGTTAATCTTGTGCTTTTTAATTTATTATTATTATTATTATTATTATTATTATTATTATTATTATTATTATTATTATTATTACTGTTTTAAAACTTATTTTCTTCTTTTAACTATTAATAGTTAAATTGTTGAGAAGGGATGCTGAAACTCAAGAAAGCGTGCGCACATGATTTTATCCCCCATTCTTCACACACAGTTTTTTTACTGTTTTGGACTAAATAAATATGTAGGCAAAAATAGGACTAGCACCATATTTTTTCCGTCCCTTCTTACAAATGAGGAGCAAATTTAAAGAAAAAATTTTTGAGAAAAATTGTCAATGTTTTGCGCAATATTATACGGAAACTTGATTTCGAAAAAGTATTATGAAAATTGAAAATATTTTCAAAAAATTGATAATGAACTTGTTTAAAGTTCCGTCTTTACGGAACAGATTTCATTAAGGGAAAAATTGTTATCTTCAATATTATAGTTGTAGGAAGACCCCCCCCCCAAAAAAAATTGCACTTTTTAATTTTCAAAAAGTCTGTGATCTCAGCGTTCATGAGACTTCCACCATTCTCTTAAATGGTATTTACTCTATCCGATGACAAAGTTTAATAAAAAATTTGGTGCCGTTTCGGAGAAAATGTTGAAAATGTTTTTGAGGCTTAATGTGAAGTACCCTTAAAAATGAAAATATCCGTTTGAAATTTCCAAAGCCACGAGTTCATTCATATTGATTGGGAAATGTCAATTTTGAAGAAAATCGGCTGAACGGTTTATGCTCTACCATTGACCACCGACGGACAGACAGACTGAAAGGCGGATGTCAATGGACGTTTCGTTATCAAGAACCAACAAAACATTGATTTTGGCTTCATCACTTGTTGGAGGATTTTTTTTTTTAAAATTTAGCAACAGGATGTATTCAATTTTTCGTCACTAAAGCCTGACAATAAGAATTTTTCTGGCGAAAATTCGCCATTTTATGGTGCACGATAACACAACTTTCTCTTCTTACGAAGTATTCGCAAGGCGAGAAAGTAAAACTGCGATTATTTTTTTGCTCAGGTGCACAAACCTTATTTTGAAATTTATTTCCCCAACTTCAGTGAGTGTTCAAGTAATGTTAACCGTAATTGAATTCACTTCTCCCCATAGCACGTCACGCACAGTTTTTAATTCTTTTTGACGTAAAATAAATTAATAAAAATAAATAAATAGAATCTGTCATTTGGAAAAGGGATCATGTCCACTGTTTCTCAATGCATTTTGTCTAAATTTACGTACACACGTTAATCCTCTGTCTCGTAATTTAATGTGCTTTAATCTTCCGTATTAACTACAAACAAAACTTGACCGGAAACTTCATATTTTTTCAAAATATTGTTTTACATGACCTTTTTTAAAGATTAAGTTTGAGAACATACAATTTTATTTTAAACAAAAATATCGACATCAATATTTTTTACAATGTTATTTTTTTGAAATTTTCGAAAATATAGATTACCAAAAGACAGAACTGCAGCATTTTATTCGTCTAAAGCTCTAAGGGCGGGTAGGGAAAATTCAGGCACAGTTCCAGACCAGTTCCATGAGCTGCAATTGCAAATCATTATAACATTTGTTTACAAATTGATTTCCGGCTGCCGTCAAAATTTCACAAATTCGTACGTGGATGCAGCAAACATAAACACTCAAGAAAGGGAAATTTTAGGCGTCGGCGGGGACCGAACCCGCGACCGCTCGGCTGCGGAAGGAGGGACATATTGCAGTAAGTTGCGATGCTGACATGCAAAAGCTTTATTACAAGTCTTCATTCCATCTTAAACGTATCATGCAAGAAAATTAATAAATGTACTATCGACAAAAGAAGAAGAGAAGTATGAATTGTTCTGGTTATGTTAAATCTTCAAACTTCCGGTACACTTTTTTTATTGAACAATGAAAATTACATCTTTGATATTTTACAGCAGTTTTGTCTAATGAGTTTCCAATATGGTAGACCATTATTTTTTGTATTAACGGTTTTCATTTAAAAGTTATCATATTTTACAAGTTATCATGTAATTTTTTTTACAAAAAAGAAGAAATTTCTAATTTTTTAAAGGTTTTTTTGAAAGACTAGTTTACATAAAAACGAGTCTAATATACAGGGGAAATTGAGTTGTGTACGACACATTTTTTTTAGAAATGGTATCTTAAGTTATTTATGGGATAAATGTACCAATGTCTACTAGAAATAAATGCGCGGCAAATGGCCTTCAAAGTAAACAGTGACACCCACCAACCACCATGACAGACATTGGAGCCTCCTTTGATGTAATATGGATCCTCCTCGTTCCTTTTCTTCTTGATGTTTCTCGTCTTCTTCCTTGCTTATTCGTTAAGATCTTCCAGTGTTTATCGGCTTTTTCCACTCGAAATCTAACTTTTAACTCAGAATCGCAAGAGTATCTTCATAAACAGATGCGCGTTGACATACGCCATGTCCAGGGGCGTAGCGAATTTAAATACCCGAGACAAAGGTATTTAAATTTGAGATACGGCCAAACGGTGACTACAGCTATATTCAGCACACTTTCAAGGTACAAAAATGGGATTTTTGTTTTCGATTTTTCGTCAAAATGTTTTTGCGGTCGTCGATGGTGTAACGGTTAGCGTATCGGACTATTATTCCCAAGTTCGCGGGCTCCAACCCGGTTAATGTCGTGGATTTAAGGGCGAGAAGATCCTTCGTACGCCTTCCTTCGGAGGGGAAGTAAAGCCGGCTGTCCCATGTTAGTAGATTTACTACATGCAAAGATCCTCAAGCCTAAATGATGCCTCTGAGCTAAATTCAAATTGAATTGCCTGTTTCGTCGCCTAAGTAATACCTTCTTTCTCCCGTAGTAGGTGAAACGAGCGTAACGAAATTTCCGTCTGACCAGACGGAAGAGCAGGCCTCATGGCCTGAGTCACGCCACGTAAAAATAAGGCATCAATTCAATCCAAAATTCCACTAGATACTCCCCTCGAGTACCAAATTCCTCAACACCACGTTTCCTTCAATCTCATCTATCGATTTTTCCTTCAATGGAACCTCTGCATTGAAATCTCAACATCAAAGAGAATGTTTTGGTCTGGTGAAAACGATTTGTTCCTTTTCATTTCGGAGCCTGCTTGCTGCCTTGGGGGTTGTTCATGGTCGAATGAATCGATAATTCAGACGTGGGAGGCGTTGCATGTGTATAATAGTAATCGAAACTCTGTGACGCCTCCTTTACTTCGATCCACTACCGCGTTGGAAACATATTTCGAGGAAGACGATACAATAAGTATTGGAAATGCCTTCTGAACAATTAAAAAAGCAACTTTTCAGACACAATATTGGATTGTATTAAACTAGTGGTGCTTCAACAGCACATACTTTCCCGAATTATTTCTAAATGTGCAATCTTCGAAAATCCAGAGCTCAAGAGAGAAAATGAGACCTGCACCATTCTTCTAAGAGTCCCTTGTTCTATCCATAGAAGAAGAAATGAAGGAAATAATTGGAGGGTTTTTTGAGAAAATAGTTTTTTTTCTTTTTTGTATTGATTTCATGTATAAATTACACGAAAATTATTCGTTTTAATAAAAAATTGTACATAATTAAAGATCTGATATTTTAGAACATATTTCATTTAGAACGAAAATTTCTACGTTCAATATTGTACTTTTGCAATGTTAAAGTTTTGCAATTTTCAAAAATACGTAGGGCTCGTCGAAAATGTGACTGAGCACCACTTTTTTTATACAGTCCTTTGATCCGAATACCTGCAATGATAAAATTTAAAGAAAAAATAGGAGCCGTTTTCGAGAGAAACGTTCAAAAATTGCCTACGTTTCACTCAAAATTATACGAAAAATCATATTTTCGAAAAATGGAACAAGATCTTTCTTCAAAATCTGTCTTTAAAGAACACGTTTCATTAAGCAAAAAATCTCTATCTTCAATATTGAAATTAAAGGAAGACGACGAAGAAAATTCTGAACTTATGCAATTTTGGAAAAATCAGGGGTATCAACGAAAATGAGACCTGCACCATTCTTTTAAGCGTTCCTTTTGCTATCGGAGGACAAAATTTAATAAAAAAAATTTGAAGCCATTTTTGAGAAAATATTGAAACGCAATTGACTCGTCAGTAAAATCGTCCCTCCATAAAAAAAATTAAAATATGCGTTTCAAACTCACAGCCTCGTGTTGAGTCAGATCTATCTTGGAATGTCAATTTGGAGAACATCAATTGAGCTCACAGTCTCGTGTTGAGTGAGATCTATCTTGGAATGTCAATTATGGAGAACATCAATTGAGCATCAATTCAAACTCACAGCCTCGTGTTGAGTGAGATCTATCTTGGAATGTCAATTATGGAGAACATCAATTGAGCATCAATTCAAACTCACAGCCTCGTGTTGAGTGAGATCTATCTTGGAATGTCAATTATGGAGAACATCAATTGAGCATCAATTCAAACTCACAGCCTCGTGTTGAGTGAGATCTATCTTGGAATGTCAATTATGGAGAACATCAATTGAGCATCAATTCAAACTCACAGCCTCGTGTTGAGTGAGATCTATCTTGGAATGTCAATTATGGAGAACATCAATTGAGCATCAATTCAAACTCACAGCCTCGTGTTGAGTGAGATCTATCTTGGAATGTCAATTATGGAACATCAATTGAGCATCAATTCAAACTCACAGCCTCGTGTTGAGTGAGATCTATCTTGGAATGTCAATTATGGAGAACATCAATTGAGCATCAATTCAAACTCACAGCCTCGTGTTGAGTGAGATCTATCTTGGAATGTCAATTATGGAGGACATCAATTGAGCGGTTGAGGTGATAGCGTTGAGCAAAGATGAACGGACGGACGGAAAGAAAGACGTTTCGCCCTCAACCAATTGTTGAAGGGATGAAGGGACCAAGAAATGTGGATTCTGACTCCACGATGTGTTACAGAATAGTTATTTATGTATCAAGGCCGAAAAAAGAATGATTTTGAATGAGGTTGGTAAACTAACCGAGTCCAAAATCATTCAATTTCGGCCGAGGAGCATATAACTATTTTTCGTATATTTAACTCCCAATTTTAGGTTTGAATTTTTAGAGAGATCCCATGTACATCATGCGGTTTTGTCGTATACATGCAGATGTTCTTCTGTGTTTTCGCCTATGAAGTTATCAGTAGTCAAAATTTTTGAAGCATGTAGAATTTGTTTTAGGCGGCATTCTGCTACGATATTAGCATACGCTGGAGCTACTTTAACAAATATTAAAAGATATGGTGGATAAAAAAGTTCAAAGGTAGCTGAAGGATACCTGGACAATTCAGTGGAGTATAAAAACAAAGTAGCTAGAATGACCTTGCAAGACGAAACTTGTCCTTCAGTTACAATTGAGACTACTTCAATTTCTTTTGAAACTCCTAGCACGAGTGCTAATGCCCGGGAGACGTAACAGTTGCGTTAAATTGCGTTTTTAATATAAATGGTAACGATAAATAAGTTAAAAAGATTCAGTATTCAAAAATAAAAAATATTCTTTGCCAATGTGTCCACAGTAATTTGTACGGTGTCTTATTTACTTGACGTTGCCGTGGTAATCGTCCTCTAAAATTCATTCTCTACCTAGGCCGCCAAAGCTCACCTTTGTGGCGTATAAATGCTCTGCCAAATACGGGTTTTGAAGAGAGAATACAAAAATTAATTTATTGCTAATAGAAACAAGAATTATCGAATTTTTGTATACGAGTTTTTCTGTATAAATATCGCCGATTTTTTTCCGCAGCATGGCAATACATTTGCTTCACTGTGTGTGTGAATACATAATAAAGGAAGACAGTAAAAATGAGAACGGAAACAACATTATTCCTCTGGAGAAGAGGGCTCATGTTGTCATGTAGAAGTTGTGAATTTCGGCTACACAAAATGCGGACTAAAGCCCAACTGGGTGTACGTAGCGTGTAATAAAAAGCCACGTCGCAAGAGAGATTTTAGAAGCATTCATTTGGAGGGAAAGTGTGATAAGTATCGTTTTGCATGTGAAACGTTTTTACAGACGTATATCGCAAGCCTATAATAGCAATAGCATATTGAGATACGTGTTTTTGTGTAATATCACCAATAAAAACTATCTATTTTTGATGTATTAAATAGCTCTTATAATGAGATTTTTGTCACAATTCATCACATAGTCACTTTTACTTTCTCGAATACTAATTACGTACGTAGTTCCTATAAAGTATTCAATTCTGCGACAAAAACGGCCGTTTTTGCCAGAAAGAAACTCGCATTGTTGGATCCTAATACTAAAAAAGTTAATAATTCTTATTTCTGCATGAAGTAAAATACTGTACGTATATTCTGAATGCACATTTCGTTGGTCTTTGGTAACATTCCATAAAAAAGTCCCTTTTCTCATGTGATTTGGATAAAGGTACATTTTCAAAGTATTTAGGTGTTAAAAAAAGTCAGTAAATGAGTACAAAATAAAACGTTTACTACCCACTATATAATGCAAAACAAATCACCCCCAAAACAGATGGAGAAGTTTGATTCTTATTTAGCGTTTTTTTTTTTTTTGGTTGAAAGAATACTTTTTTTAGAGATTCACTATTGTACTTCCCATGTTTTTGTTTTTTTTAATTTCTGGACTATTGTGACTAGTCTACTATTTATTTGATATTGCTGCTTAACGTTTCAAAAGCATTTGCTTTTGACAAGGCACATGCCAAATGTGCGAAACGTTAAGCAGCAATAAATATCTATGAATTATACATCTTAATTCCTGGTATCATCGTATCATCGTAGATTGATCATATTTGGTCCAATAAATTTGAAAAAGAACCATCTTTCTACATTATTATTATTATTATTATTATTATTATTATTATTATTATTATTATTATTATTATTATTATCGTCTCCCATATTATTTCAGTAGTGTACACACCTTTTGCGGCTCTCATACGCTACCAATCTTTATAAATAAAGTCTATAAAGAAAGATAATTTCACGGAGACGTGACGAATTGCACTTTGATTTTAAAAACATCAAGGATTTGTTTAAAACAACGCATCTAAATATTCATGCAAATGCAACCCGCAACACGGCCGGAGTTTCCAATCTATATCGTTAAATAACTCCAAAATGAAGCATTCTAGGGCATTAACAACTAAAATTTGGAAGCCGAAAGCCTCAAAGAAACGTTCCTCACACCTCAATCTACAGGTTGAGACCTTCTTGTACATTCTATTACACTTTTGCTGGCTCTCCGCTTCTCGATTTTACCCCCTCGGTTTAAAGCCTGTGGAATCTGCAACTGTATGTAAAATTAAACTAATTACTTGATATTATACGCGATTGAATTATAGGGGTGTGCCTGTCTGCTCGGTAATAACGTTAAATAAGAATAGTTGGTATTGACATGGGTGTATTATATTGTTAAAAATTACAATAAAACATAAGGAACATGGGACGGACGATAAGAGGTTCTTGAAAAAAAGTTTTTTTCAGGCTTAATATGGAAATGGTGAAATAAGGAAGATGGTGGGGTTTAACAAGCGAGAGTTCTCGCACGGGTACGTTAAATAAGAATAGTTGGTATTGACATGGGTGTATTATATTGTTAAAAATTACAATAAAACATAAGGAACATGGGACGGACGATAAGAGGTTCTTGAAAAAAAGTTTTTTTCAGGCTTAATATGGAAATGGTGAAATAAGGAAGATGGTGGGGTTTAACAAGCGAGAGTTCTCGCACGGGTACGTTAGTTATTATTATTATTATTATTATTATTATTATTATTATTATTATTATTATTATTATTATTATTATTATTATTATTATTATTATTATTATTGTTATTGTTATTATTATTGTTATTGTTATTATTGTTATTATTATTATTGTTATTGTTATTATTATCCGTCTACTTCACGACTAAAGATGTTATGAGTCGCTTGAGTATAAAATCTACTGCGGGTTGCAGCCAGCTTCCGGAGCAGATATAGAGACTGTCGGTGCCTCTATACTATTTTGCGCAATATGAGGGCAGTTCCCAGTAAAACAGTGTTTTGCACTTCCCAGTCTTTTAAATGACCTGGCAGTTTAGACAAGTTCTTGCACAGATTTTGCGGAACAAATCCCATATCTCCGATAACTATCGGGGCATACGTCCCACATTCGGCTGATCTCGATTTCCAAACACTTGTATTAAAGAGGTTTCCCTGCCTCCTTAGTTACGATGATTTGATCGCACGGCACGGCACCATCTACAAGTAGACACGTTTCTTTAACCAAATCCCAAATAACAATATTCTGTTTGTTTGCTGCTATTGTGCGATCAGTTTGAATTTGTTAGTCGAACATTATTGCACACAGTCCAACAGACATCACTCGTTTTCGTGAGTATTCTTACCACTTGGGACCGGGAGAGGTGGCTCAGTTCATCAACTGATGTCGCTACAGAGCCTTTGACCGGGAGGTCCTGGGGTTCGAGTTCCAACGGGGACAAGATTTTCGACACTAGCCAGATAGCTGGGTCGAGTTCTGTCGTTGTCTAAAGGAGAATACTAGCGGCCATCTGCTCTGATTGGTACGTTTATCCGATCAACACCAGGCGAATACCGGAGCACTACCCTATCAAATGGACCACGACCGGGCGCGAGCTTTCCTTCCCATTCCTTGTCCTAACCTCACACACTTACACTTACTTGCACTTCATTACCACACATTCTGGGAAGCCGGACGGGAGCATAGAGTTTGTCCCGGCTGGGGCGGTGCCCCGCTTGTGGGAGATACCTGGTTGGGTAAAAGCCACTAGCCGACGGTAGGTTGACGCCGAATCTTACCATCCAGCGGGGAAGATCACCGCCGCCTCCGGAGCAAAAAGCATGCACTACACTTACGGAAAAATGACCTTAGCCGTGACTCGACCGGAATCGTACCACTTGGAGCATGTGTTTGGAACTTCGAGGGAGTATCACATCTGCCAGTGGAAGTAACTACACACCCTCTTCATGTCTTTTCATGTTTTCGGTCTTTGCTATAATTGGACAAGGTGAGACGATATGATCAATGGTTTCTACTTGTTCCTGGCAGATACAGCATTTATCATCGTGGAAAATTTTGAGAACCGCTTTGTCATAAGGTCGAGTTCTCAACGCCTGATCCAAGGCAGCTATTGCAACTGCTTCCCATTCTGGCTTCATTCTTCCCCTTTTCAGCCACATAAATGGGTGATCTTTATTGATCTGCACCTTGTCCATTTTTTAGATATTGTTCTTGGAGTGGTTTGTCTTTCCCTTTTTTTGCTTCACATCCATCATTTGTGATCCACATGTTTTTGTGTTTCACATTTCACGTTAAATAACATTAGAAGGTTAGCGTGTGTGTAATTCTGCGTGTTTTGCATAGTTTTTTCGCAAAGCATCTTGCTACCCATACAATGCGTCTGTTTCCCATTCTTTGGTCAGATTTAATGGCCAGTCTCATTAGTCGATCATTTTGATGACTGACTACATACTTTCCCACTGGATACATTCGAGAAGAAAAGTAAAACAAGAAATTAAAATAGTTTTTGAGAAAAATGTTTAAAAAATGCCTTTATTTCATGCAAAATTACACGAAATCTACTCATTTTTCGAAAAAATGTACATGACCTTATTTTAAGATCTGGTTTTCATCTACAGATTTTTTTATAAAAATATATATTCAATATTGTAGTTGTAGGTAGGCGAAGAAAAAATTCTACTTATGCAATTTTCGAAAAATGAGGAATTCCAACAAAACTGACGCCTGCACCATTCTTTTAAGCGTCCTTTTCGCTATCTGAAGACAAAGTTTAATCCAAAAATTTGAAGCCTTTTTGAACAAATATAAATGAGGCTACAAGAAAAGTATCCCTCAAAATCATAATATCCGTTTCAAACTCACAGGGCCTTAAGTTCCTTTAAATCGATGGAGGAAAATCAATTCTGGAAAACAATCGCCTGAACGCAACGCAAAGCAACGCGCTGACGTTGACCACAGACAAACACACGGACGTAGAGTGAACTCATACGCTTTGCTGTCAATTGATTTTTCAGTGACAAGGACTCAAAAGGTGTGCATTTTGACCACACAATTTTCTATATGCTACATTAAAAAACACACACTTCCCACTTAAAGTCGTGGTAACTAGGTATGTTCTAGGCATTGTCGGATCTCCTGGGTTCCCTAGACTTCCCCACGGGACCAAAAAGTTCATTTTCTGCATTTACTGTCAGCAATGCTAAATTGCTCCATCGTAATTGACAAACTGTATGTAGAGCTTCTGAGAGCAATGAACGAGATAGGCAGTAGATTGCCTCGAGACATGATCCCCAACGTCTTGAGGGCACTGACCGTTCGTGGCATAGCCCCAGAGGTTCCAACCACCACTGGCAGGATTCTGACAAATTAGAGGAAGTAATTTACTTCAGATATGAACAATATTTATTCATTTTTTTATTACCGTGGCTCGTCAAAAGGAGTTTTCTGTTCTTTTCCAACGCACGATTATAATACTTTCTCTTGTTACGAAGTAAGTCGAAACAAGAAAACCGATCAATTTGGTGGTGATGGCGTCGAGGTGAGAGGCGCAACTCCTCCAAATGAAAGTGTGGGCGCAGGCGAGTGCCGGGGCGAAGTGGGTCACGTGGTCGATGGCGCGGGGGGGGGGGCGTGGAATTTCGATTGACGCTCGTGCCAACGACGCCCCGCCCACCCTTAGATACCAGCTACGCAAACACTGCGCGGCAATCTACAGACACGCTGTGCTGCAGCGGATGCCAAACTTTTTTAAAGGCAACATTTGTTACTACATTGAAACAATTTTATTGTGATTAATTGTGATTGAGGGAGTCATTTTCTGCAACAAATTACGTGAAATTACTTGATTACTGCGTGAATTACCTGATTTTCATTCTCCGAAATGAAATGGGGAAAGTTAAGCTCTACTAACATAACATGGGTATTTTTGCTGCCCGTTAACACCAGCATTCATGTTTTACAGGCAAATGGCACCATTAAGAACTTCAGAATATGAATAGCTTGTGAAAGTAAAGCTAGATGGTATTTGACCTTTGTGGGTTAATCGGGGAAAAATAAACTGTAGCTGTAGAAAAGCTAAAGAATAGAAGAGGACAGCATACGTATTCTGTGACAAGAGTTTAAACAGTTGATGTCTTTGTTTGTCTTTTGTATCGTGGAAGAACAGGAAAAGATTATTACGCATTTGGTGAACGATCTTGCAAGAAATTATCTAATGCGATTATGTTTGACGAACACTTTTTATTCTTAGTAATTCAAAATGAATGTTCGATACATCGCGATTCATTCAGTTCCGAATGTCAACGACCTGTGACCTTTCCGAGTCTGTTCGCTACTACCCTTTCTGGAAAAGGCGAACATCGATAGTCTAGCGCGCCGAGGTAACTTTTCAACAGCTTCAGAACTGATTATCCAAACAGAGGAAACTGTTGGAAGCACTTCCTTAAATAGTCTCTGCAATTAATTGTGTCAATCTTAATATATTACGCATGATGAGTAGAAAATAATGACTGCTATTGTTATTTTTCTAGTGATTCAGATATTAAAGGTTCTTTTTCTTGTAATTTTGCCAACCATCGTTACATCTCTTTCAGGCACTTTCTAACAATTGTATCTTAACAATAGCTCCCTGTACCGCTTAAAGGACTGATACGAGTGGTACCACGGCAGCACGTACTTTTTCACTTTATTTGTAAGGGTTACGTAATATATTACTATTCAAATCCACAAAAGTGTTTTCATCCTGCAACAAAACTTTTGTCCACGCTGATATTCAAACTTCAGGCTCTGAGTGGGGCAGGTACTGATCCTATTCATCAAACGCCTGAGTTATCGTTCGAACGATCCCGCGGTTACAAAAGGAAAGGTGAATTTTCGAAAATTCAGCTTCTTTAATGTAAATCTGACCTAAAGATTTAAATAATTTGGAAGAACAAACTTCGTTAAAAAAAGTGCTACAACAGCACATAATTTCTCACTAATAAATAAAATAGGCGAAAACTATTCATATTTTGGAAAAAATAAACATAACCTGTCTTGTTTTAAAATCTGAATTTGAAGAACAGATTTCATTAATGAAAAACATATTTTCAATATTGTAGTTAAAGGAACGACAACAAAATTTTATCTTTTGCAGTATTCAAAATCGCGGATGCTCGATCTCTCTCAGATCGATGGGAGGAAATGAATTTAGGAGAAACTCGTTTGAACTGCTTTGGCGCTAGCGTTGGCTACAGACGGAACGACACGGTCGATCGATGGAAGAACAGGTTAATTGATTTTTCGGTATCAAGGTCGCACGCATGGATTCGGACAACACAATTTTCTACAAACCTCATACAAATAGCATACACTCCCCCCTTAAAGAAGTGATACGAAAATGTTTCCTAGGCATTTTTGGATCCCGTGGGTTCGCTATACTTCCTCAAGGGACTAAAAGGTTCCTTTTCTGCACATACTAACAGCAATGCTAAATTGATCCAACTCACAAATCGGGTGAATCTTCATAGAACTCGGGGGTGTAATTAACAAGATAGCCAGTAGATCGCTCCGAGACGTGATCCCCGTCTTGAGGACACTGACTGTGGATCTTGTCATAGTTTCTGAGGTGCCAACCCCCACTGGCAGGATTCTGGTGTTGTCCACTCCATGAATTTGGGCTGCCAGGGGAATGACTGACTGGTATTTTATCACCTTTTCCTCCCAGCTTTCAGAAGGCTAGCCCCATCCTGGTGGCGGACGGTCACATCAACCCCGCGGACCACTTCCCGGTTTTTTATTCATTAATTGCTTGCTTGTTTCGTGATTCAGGGCGAGTCAATTGCTTTGGTCATTCGTTCCGTTAGTGTAGTGCATGTTTTTCTCGGGAGATGGCGGTGATCTTCCCCCGCTGGATGGCGAGATCCGCCGCCGACCTACCGTCGGCTAGTGGGGTTTTCTCCTAACCAGGAGTCTCTCAGCAGCGGGGCACCGCACCAGCCGGGACAAGCTCTAAGCTTCCGATCGATCTCCCAGAAAATGTGGTAGTGTGGTGCATATTAGTGTGAGAGTGTAAGGGTAGAGGATAGGTCAAGGAAGAGAAAGGACAGATCGCGCGCGGTCTGTGGCCCGTTTCTTAGGATACTGCTCCGGCATTCGCCTGGTGTTGATAGGAGAAACCACGGAAAACTACCGATCAGAGCAGGCGGCCGCTAGAGTTCTCCTCCAGACAGCGACTGAATTCGACCTAGCTGGAAAGCTAGTGTCGAAAGTCCTGCCGCCGTCGGCACTGAGCTACCGCTCCCGGTGGCTTTTTATTACCAGGTCAGGTTTGAGTCTAACCTCTTCGGCAATGGATAAAGTGGCTTCTGTGTGTCCAACTTTCGGAGCGTCTGCTCCCCTACGAAGTTCTTGATCTCGTCGTGATGTTTTGTTCTTGCTGGCTTAGTAAAAGTTTTTTGACCCTGGACAGGGTTCATGGTTAGTATCGATGTATTTCACTTCCTACAATATACATCCTCTCTGGGCCTTGCCTTCCTAAATGTTGATTTATTTGATCTCCATTGGAGTGAGTAATGGAAAGTCCAGATTTCAGAACAGTGCATAGTCTCTCAAACCGGCTTTACCAATTGAATCATTTGTATGCGCCTTTACCCTTCTTGTTAAGGATTCGAGCTTCGCCTATAAGGATTCGCCTATAAAGGCGGCAATCTCGTCATTGGCGCATTTCTTCCTTATATCTGCATTTCAGGGACACTTGAGCGACAAAGCATTGATGGTTTCTAATGTCCGTTGGGACATAAAGGGTAGAATGCCGGGTAGGAGCTGCATATAGGATCTGCAGATTTTTCTGATCGTAAACCCAGGTTCAGAGTATTCTAGGAATGTGATGGGCGAGCCCAGCAATCCCAGCTCTCCATCGCTCTTAGCCTTTCACGATGTGCCATCTGCGGTACTCATAGGCAGATGTAGAAACACTGATTTTACCGTCCACGTCTCTGAGTATCGACGTAGATGGCTTGTCACTGCTTCTATCAAATTCGCAAATGTTACGTTCGCCGGTCCAAATTGTGTAGTTCACTCCCAGGTTTGTTAGGGGAAGATCATTACCGACAAGAGGAATTCTCTCCCCCAATCTTTCCAGATGGGGGTCCTCGATGAACCATGATCGTTCAAAGGTAGTAATTTGAAATGATGAACACTTAGCTACGGGCAATGCCATTCCGAGAGCCCAAGATATCCGACCACGATATCAACCAGTTCTTGAGCCCCTGGGTGATTTTTGCTAACAGCACCAGATTGTCAGCAAATGCTAACACTGACTCCTTTCCAATAGCGGGTGCCACGACTCGTTTTCCAATTTCTCAAGCAGTCTATAATGAGATTACACTAGTGGGGTTATAACAGCACATACTTTCTCGTTTTTTTCTAAATTTGAAATTTTCGAAAACTAAGAGTTTAACGAAAATGAAACCCGCGCTATTCTATTATACTTGGGGTTTTCTAACGTGGCGGCTGAGGGTAGTATCTCCAAGATGGAATTCGGCTCGATTTTTTGCATCTTTCTTGGTCCTGCCACAAGATTTCGCATGATCGCGACCGCATCAAGCAGTGCTGCAGATCAAGCCCCTCGTTTCAAGTCAGATGTTTCTGTACCTTGGGAAAGGTTTTCTTCCTGTTCTTAAAGTTAGACCTTCGATACAGGGAGGAAGAAGAAGTAGAGTAGGGATTTGGCTCACTGGACCCTACGAGGCGTGGCAATTTCAGCAGTGCTAGTAGGTTACCTGAATCATCAATATCAGCTGTGCTAGTAGATGACCTCCGATCATCAGAAGGGGTCGATGATGACACTGGAGTCACTTTAGTTTCTGCTCCAATGACTGCTAATTATCTTCGATTTGCAGTTTTATCTTTTCTCGCCCATCTGTCCGGCGGTCTTAAGTTCTCAGAGCAGCCACATTCTCACTAGGTGACTCCGGTTGCTCTTTTTCCAATGCAGCCCTTGTTCTCCGACTTCCATGCTCTGGGCACGGCAGTCCCGCCACTACGGCGCGCCTTGTCAGCCCGAGCTTTAAGGCTCGTGCAGACCAACGCGGAAGATCCGCAGCCTACGTGGATTGGCCGCAGTGGAAGTTTCGCGTTACGTGTTATCTTATGAGCACGTTGAGACCTGCGTGGCAGGCGAGCGTTGCGGCAACGTGTGTGAAAATGCGCTCCAAACTCCGCCCCAGGGGGGGGGCGTTTCCGCCCGCGCGGATTCCGGTTTCCACAAGCTCCAGGAGCTTTCATTTCCCTTCTCCAGTTATCCTGGAGAGCCGGACCTGGACTCGAAGGCGTCGCGGCGCCACGGACGCTTCAGTGCAGTCGAATAAAAATGTGGCGAATAAAAATGCGGCGTATAGAGTGAAGTGTAAATATTTTAAGTGTTTGTGTGTCTGTTCCTCTATATTATTGTATTGTGCTTTGGTTTCTTTATTCTTGAACAGACCTTGAACAGCTAATGGAGATTATTATTTCACACTTTTCATTATTATTCTCTTGCGACAGTTTTGAAGATTCTTTTTTTCATCTTCAGGCTAGAACATTATGTAAATAAGACCTTATAGCAGCATCCCGAGACGTGCACAGATACATCACGATGATGTTCTTGATGTAGTTTCAGGGTGCCGTAACGAACCACGTTCTCCACTCACCACCACCACCAGCACCACGCCGCCGATAACATCGTCGTCGCCTCCCCTTTTAAACACTAATGAAGTGATGAAGTGTAAATAGTGCAGTGTTGTATGAATGTGTGATTGATTGTGTTTGTAAAGATGCTTTAAGAATGAACGAGAGTGCGGATGAGAAAAAAGAAGAAAATAAAGAAAAGGGAACAATATAAAGAGCTTAAACAATCATAATCAAAAACTTCTGTAATTAAAACAACAACGTCCAAAGCGGCATGTAAATAGTTTTAAGTTACTTATAAGATAGTTTATTTAAGATAAAGCCCTCCCCAAGCTTCATAAGCTTAACGAGCTGAAGCAAAATTGTAACCCCAGTAAATGAATAAATCCTCGCCTGCCCAGGGCTACTGGGGTGGTAAAGAAAAAGAAAAGAAAAGAAAGGCTCCTAGAGCGGAGGAAACGTCCACTTCTTGGAGCGCCAGTGAGAGCAAGAGCGAGTGCAAGTACTACTCGCGCAACTTCTCTTGAACGATAGATTAAAGAAATGCGGGCGGAGTGGGGGTATTAGTTACAAAGTCGGCCACTAGAGTATTTAGAGTAATGGCAACTTCTGGAAAATGAAAGGCAAACCTGCTACGTGTGCGGTCGGGTCATCGCTCTGGGGAGGCAACAGCAGGGACAGTAGATAGGAGTTTTAGGTGTCTCCCTTGAAGGTCCTGGACCTGCCTTAGACATTTCTTTAGATCATGGTAATAAAGCTGAACAGAAGTTCTCGACTATGAAAGCAACTAGCCCTGACTTGCTTCTGTTTCGCGCCAACGAAGTTTTAATGCTTGAAATGTTGTCATCAATGCTCACTGCGAGCTTTTTCCTTCAACTGTTTATTGCTCAAGGGAGGGGGAAGCAAGGTCATCGTTCAAGAAAAGTCGCGCGAGTAGTACGTAGAGGTTGCACTGCGCGGGCTTTTCAACTCTGGTTACTCGCCTTGCATCTTGGTGACTTCGCCAATTTCTTTTGGCACATCTCGTGATAATTCGACGACCTCTGAAAATTCTTCTGGCATCTTTCTTGGTGGCAACAACTCTAGCTCTCTCTTCGAATCGGTCGGCTTGTATTTTCCTTTCTTTTTGTGGCCGAGCTGGCCCTTGTAAATAAACTTAATTTTTAACTTGAACTGTGGCAAGATTTAGCAGTAGGATCCTGTGAAGAAAAAGAAGATAAATTTTTGTTCTGTGTTTATTGAATTACGTTCTGTAAACAGAATCCATCTTCAGTTGGTTTTCTGTAAAGATAAATCGATAGAAAACAAAACGTATTTTATTCAATTGTATACTGTCTTATAGTAATATTTCTCTTAAGAACAAGTTCCTATAATTTTTTTATGTAGACAGCAGCCATTTGTTTCAATTATTTTATTCAAATTTAATCATACGTCGATGTCTTTTCAGTCTCCAAAGACATTTCGAAAGCTTTTGCGCCCCCATCTTCAGGTCTAATGAAATAATACAATTCATCTTAATTCCTAAATGTATAACATTAATCTATGTTGAGTTGTAAATAATTATCATGTAAACACAAACTCACTGTTTTTTTTCAAATAAGATGTTTTTAAGATCCAAGAGAATATATCTCTTTATACTGGTTTGTAGCGACTCCCTGGGGAAGTTTATCCATTGTCGAAAACTGCCCAAAACTTTTCAAAAATTTATTAATGGGTTGGAAATTTAGAAAGCTATTTCTAGAGAAGTTTCATTTTTTTAAATTACGAATTCTAAGAAAGCAGAGCTCACCTGTTTGTCACGAACACGGTCATCTTGCTAACTGACACCATTCGTATATACAACAATCGTGGTCCAACTGGACTACGGTCTACCAGCCCTATTATTGACACTGGTATGTTCGGGAACTAGATCGGAAGTGATTTCAAGCTGAATAGGACTGGGGAAGAGTGAAGGGTGAATTCATGGTCTGCCGAATTTTTATCTGAAACATTGCCATTATTATTCTATCTTCTCTCCTCTGCTAGAATTTGTGGGTCATTGAATTCTATTTTATGCTTTAGATCTAACCTGTCCTTTTAAACAGAATTGAGGCAAACCCCAGCTTAATCTAAAGCATCAAATAGAATTCAATGACCCACATATTCTAGCAGAGGAGAGAAGGTCCAACGATACAACAATAATGGAAACGTTACAGATTAAAATTCGGCTGATCATGAATTCAATGACAATTAAACTCACTAACAAACAACTGTGAAAATATAATTAAAGAATTGCAAGAGAAAAAATCAGAATCAAATACAGGTTTCGTTGCAAAGGAAGACTTCCCCTTTCCCTGTCCCACTCACAGCTCGAAATCACTTCCGATCTACCCAACATACGAGTTTCCGTTAGCAAGATGACTGCTCGTGACAAACAGGTGATTTCCTGAAATTGTCTACTTTCCTGAAATTGGTAATTAAAGAAATGAATCTTCTCTAGAAACAGCTTTCTAAATTTCAAACACATTAATACATTTTTGAAAACTTTTAGGCGGTTTTCAACAACGGACAAACATCCCAAGCAAGTCACTACAAACCAGTATAAAGAGATATCTTCTGTTGGACCTTTTGTAAAGTACCCCCAAAATTGAAATATCGGTTTCAAAACCAGGAGGCCGCGACAACAGCCAGATCCATTCGGGAATATCAATTTTGGGAGAAAAAAAACGGCTGATCGGTTTAGCCGCTAGCGTTCACAGACAGATGGACAGACGGACAGACAGACAGAAGTTTCGCCGTCAATCGATTTTTCGGTATCAAGGGGCCACAAAACATGGATTGTGGCTACATCACGTGTCAGAGGATGTTTTTTTCTAAATTTAGCATCTGGATTTATCCACTTTTTCGTTGCCAAGGCTCTGTGATAAAAAAATTTTCTGTCGAAAATTCGCCGTTTTTCCGCGCAGCATAACATGACGCGGTAGCGAGAACGTAAAAATGGTCGTGAATAATTTATAGTGGTAACCTGCCTGATGTGACAACTCGAAGGATCAGAGTTCGAGGCGGAGAAAAAAATGTTTACTAGTTGTAAACGCTTCTGCATGTTCATACAGTTGTATAATATTGCGTAGCCATTAGAGATAATGCAAGAAAGTATGTACTGTTGTAACACCACTAGTTTTAGATGGATTTAATGGATCTTTTACTGTATCTCATCAAATGCACAATTTTTTGTTTCAGTTGTCTGGCCTTCTTATCGTAATAGTGGGTGCAGTCGTACTTGCAACAATCGATGACTACCGTACCTTCATGGAAAGTCGAGTAGTGGGCCCGCCCATCGTACTCATCGTAGCAGGTCTTATTATTTTCGTGATTGCATTCTTGGGGTGTTGGGGCGCCTTGCAAGAAAGCAGCAACATGTTAATTGCAGTAAGTATATTACATTTCAACTATACTTGGATTTTCGTAACGTGACACCTGAGGGTATTATCTTCAAGATGAAATATGGCACGACTTTTCGTCTTTCACGGTCCTGTCACATGATCGAGACCATATCAAGCAGTGCTACAGATCAAGCGACTCTAGCGGCACAATCGAGAAAGACGCGTAAAGCCGTGCCATATTCCATCTTGAAGATAATACCCTCAGGTGTCACGTTACGAAAATCCAAGAATAGCCGGATCCGTGCGAGTAAGCCGCGTTTTATTTTCCATTGTTTTAAAACTGAACATAATTTCTCACTAGAACGCTGCGACGATCATCCATTTTTGTACTCTCTTTATTCGCAGCCGACTCATACCTCAATTCGGCCTCCGAGAAGACGCATCGACATGTCTTCAACCCTTGCACTTTGGTAAACTTTCGTTTTTCTAACGAGACATCTGAGGGTATTATCTTCAAGATAGAATATGGCACGGGTTTTCGCGTCTTTCTCGTTCGTGCCGCTAGAGTCGCTTGATCTGTATCACTGCTTGATAGGTCAAGATCATGCGACATCCTGCGGCAGGACCGAGAAAGACGCATAAAGTCGTGCCACATTCCATTATTGGAGATACTACCCTCAGATGCCACGTTAGAAAGTGACATATCTTGGGAGGGGGCAGTAGTCTCTCCCCTCAAGTCTAGTTTCATTGAGTTTCACATTATTACAATGTTCAACTAGTAAAGCTGCAACAATACATCCATCCAAACTTTCAATGAGGTTTTTCGAAAACTCAAAAATTTTCTGTGAAAAAAAGCTTCAAATTTCGCATTTACAGAAACGCTTAAATGCTTAAAATGTTTCAATAAAAATTACCATTTATGAAGGGGTTTTTCTCTTCTGTAATATTCTTAAAGTAATATTTCGGTTCTACTATTAGGAAACCAAAATATTGAGAAAAGAAAACAAAAAAGTTCTTTGGGCGGCGATAGATGGCATTTAGCAAGAGAATGTGGCAAGTTCGAATAGCTAGCCCAGACCAAAGAAAATAGAAAAATAATGCGAGAAAGTCTGTGCCATTCTGTAGCACCACTAGTTTGTTTTTTATGATCTTGTCATCTTAGGGATGACATGATAATATTAAGGATTTTCACTCAATCTTTTAATATGTGACTTTTCAACACAATTAGAAAGGCTGTCATGACCAGTCAAATTTCTCAAAAGTTTTTTAATACCTTGTAGAGTCGAAAAGCTGCGTTCAACAGTTGCAATAGTTACCGGAATGGTTGTAACCAGTTTACAGAATTTCCTATTTTCTGAAAATGCCTTTTCTAGTTTCTTTCAACGATAACTTAACTTTTATTATCTAGTACCTATATATTATATACCGCATTTAGTTCTTCTACATAAATATTTTTTCAAAAATAACAATTTGCATCTAAAATATTTCTTTGCAAGTAATGTTTGGCATCACTTTCTGAGTAAAAAATAAAATTTATTCCTGTGAAAGCAAACATCAGGATTGAATGAGAGAGTTTTAGAGCCCCCAAATGAAGTTTTGCAACTGGCTTAAGTGACTGGCTCAATTGATGTCACTGCAGTGCCTTTGTCCGGGAGATCATAGGATTCCACTCCTAACGGTGGCAGGAACACTAGCTAGTACGCTAAGTCGAATTCAGACGCTGTCTGGAGGAGAATTCTAGCGATCGGCTGCTATGATCGGTACGTTTCCATGTTTTTTCCGATCAACATCAGGCGAATGCCGAAGCAGTACCCTAACAAACGGGCCACGGACCACGCGCGATCTTTCGTCTCTCTCTTCCTTGCCCTATCTTCACCCCTTTACACACACTAACATGTACTACACTACCACACAAGTAGGGAGACCGGTTGGGAGCTTAGAGCTTGTCCCGGCTGTAGCGGTGCCCCGCTTGTTGACCGCAAGCCGACAGATAGGTCGGCGCCGGATCTCGCCATGCGGGGGAGATGAACACGTCCACGATAAAAACATGCACTACTCTTACGAGACCAATGACCTTAGCTGCTGACATGCCTAGAATCACTAATCAATCAATCAATGAATCATAAATGACTGCTCCTAGGCGTCCACAAGTGTTAATCAGGCCTTTTTTCCAAATGCTGACTGCATTTGCCCTTATGATCTTCAACATTTCTTATTGATGTTAAATATTTCACTATGTTGTTTTTTAATGTGAGAAATGAATACTGCAATAATATATAATGAATTACTGCAAGATAAAATATTTTTGAGAGGAAAAGCCTATTCACTAATTCACTAATCAAATAATAATTGTGTGTTGTTAAAAAAAAATTAGATTCATCATAAGCATGAGCAAATATTTTATGTAAACATTCATTAAAATATTTTGACATATACTAATTTTCATCTTGAAATTTTGATTGTTTCTTTTTTTTTTCAGTATGCTGTTCTTTTGCTGTTGATTTTCATTATAGAGTTGGCAGTTGGAATTACTGCTGCAGTTGTTAAAGATGATTTTGGTGACACAATGGAAAGGGAAATGAAAAAATCCATGGAACGCTACAAAGATGAGGAGGTAGACAGAACAGCCTGGGATACATTGCAAGAAAAGGTAAGCACTTGACTTGTAGGTATGGATTCAGCAAGGTGACTTTATTACATTATCAAGTTGAAAAACGAAATGTCATTCACAAATAAAAATATGAGCCCGTTAAGGCCCAAGTGGGGATATTCCAGTTTCAATTAATGCATAATCATGTTCAGCAAGTAGTATTCTATTAACAACCCAAAGGATGTAGTTTAACGTTTCTTATACTTCTCAAACAGCTATTACTAATCCTAATTGAAAATGGAGTTGCATCACTTGGATACTAAGGGATACATAAAATAAACAAAACCAACCCAGGTCATAATGTAGAGCTGTTTGAAGGTTGAAAATGTATTGAAATAGGTCAAATATGTAAAAACATGTAAATATACCAAAATACCTATGTAAAATAAAAATAGTTCTGATTCATTCAGAATGTAATGTAAACTCAGAAAAATATTATTGAATCCAAGATCTAGTTCCTGTAAAATCATGTAATTACATGGAAATCTGTTCCCTAGTTATTATGTTCACAAGGCAATTTACATGATCATGTCAGGTAATTATGTGTTAAGTCCAATATATTCACACTCAAGTTTTCACCCCTAAGGTGCTGTGATTGGTAATGAACTTTACAACTAATGGGTGAAGTGTGTTAATATGGACAGAAATTGCAGTATTATAATTTTACCTATGTGTTAGTTAGGCAAGAATGTTCATGCTGTTGAAGGACTAGTTAAGATATTTCACCCACTAATAAATGCTTCCAGTAGGACAAATTTTTCATGACCCATAAACATATACAATAAATGAATTAAATAAGCATTATCATAACATCTGAAATGTAGTACTATCCCAGTATTAAATTAATAAAAATAAATACCCATTGCTAAGATTGAAATAAATTACATCTGACTATGAATGTGTGTTTTCTATCAGCAAGACCCTACGTGCATGGCTGAATATCAACCATTCTTCCTCCTCTTTTATGGCCTTCTCCGGGGCATGATGCATTCAGCCCAAATACTGTGTACCTGGTTGTGATGACAAAAATGTGTAATCTATGTATCAATATATTTTTCTTGTAGTAAAATATCAAATGTGGAGATTTGGACTTGCATAAGGATTTTGCTCTAGTAATTAATATTGAGAAATTGCTAACATTATAAACACACTATTAACCAGTAGGCAAATTAGGCACAGTGCGTAGGGCCTACTAACATGAAGAGCCAATGATAGGCCCTCCTGATAATATTTTTTTAAGTTATTTTTAAGGACTAAAAATAAATAAATGACATGAATACAAAATTATTGATTATTTAATCTTAAAAAAATAATGTCAATGATTTTTACTTTGCAATACAATGTTTGGGTCTAAAATTAGAATATTATTTTTAATATAATGGTTTTATAGTATTTTAAATTCCAAAAAAAGTCTAATAATTACAGTTTTAATACAGTTCTATATTTTTTTCTGAGGCCTACAAAAAATATCTGCCTAGAGCTTATGTTAAACTTAATATGGCTCTGAGTAGATCATATCAAACAGTGATACAACAAGGAATTAAGAATTAAAGATACATTTCTAAATAGTTTTACATTAAGTATTTAAATAGGTAACAATATTTTAAGAAGATCAACAAATATCTCTGCCGCTGCCACCACTCACACTACAACTATTCAATATATAAAAGTAGTGTTTATTAGGTACCATATTAAAAGAACGTCCTTAATTTTTTGTTGAAAAATGTATTTGTTCTTTATTACAATTTTAAAAAGTTTTTAATGGAACATTTATTTTAATTTTCAGTGTAAACAAAATCCTGCATTCTATTAGCATGTGATACATACTATCGTGATTTCACTTACCCATTTTGTTCTACATCATTCAGCATTGTATGTACCTTAAATTATTTGATTTTTCTGTTTTGCAGTTTGAATGCTGTGGTGTTCATAAAGTAGATGACTGGGAGGGAGTCATTAAACCTGGAATCGTTGCACCCAGTTCTTGCTGTGTAGAGAAAAAGGAAGTTTGTGTCAACACAAGTCGTTTGGGAATGCACCAACTTGGATGCTACTCCAAGCTTGAAGAAAAGGTCCAGAGTAGTGTGATATGTCTAGCAGGGATTGGGATTGGAATCGCTTTCATTGAGGTCAGTATATAGAAGATTGACTACACAATTGGCATCCTTTGGCCTGTTTTCACATACCTGGTTCATGAAAGGCCTACTGCAAACAGTTTAACATATTAATAATATACTACATATATTACTCCGTATATACGTATACGAGAAAGTAATAATATTGCTGGCGAGGTTGATTCCCTCAAATAATTTGACTAAATTTGGGTTGTTTGATAGTATGCTCAATGTGTTGTTTGTTAGTATGTATAGCTTGATTAATCAAGCACACTACAACACTGCGAGCACCAACAGACACTGCCACACACTGCAAAACCCAGCAAGCACGCTGCAAATGCAGCAAATTAAACAAGCTTGATTAAATGTGGAAATCGTGGGAATTCTGATATAAAGAAGTCATCTTCATCAACTTAATATATTTATTTAGAGAGCCGGTTTTCAACGGCTTTGCTGTCAACTTCAGCCTACAAATATAAACAAAATAAAATATAAATAAAATACCAAGTAAATAGAAAATAAGACAAAGGGAGGGATTAATAAAAATAATAGTTACATTTAAAATTATAATAATTAGCAAATTAAATGGCAAAATATGAAATGCTAGGGAGATATTAATATAGTGACCAGTAGCGAATGAAATTACAAAATATAAAATGCAAAGGAGGGGATACATTTAAAATTATAATTATTACAGACCAATAGCATATAAAATTGCAAATATAGATAATAGATGCATTTAACTTTATAATAGTTACAGACCAATAGCAATTCAAATTACAAAATATGAAATACAAATAAGGAGAATACACTTTATGGAATTCCAAAAGGAAAAGGGGGAATAGTAATAATTAAAACCAATATCAAATGATATTACAAAAAGTGCAAAAGAATAAGTTTAGCTGCAAAATCCTGATATTTCAAAAATTGAAAAAATTACATTTTTTTTCGGTGTCTTCCTACAACTACAATTATGAAGACACACATTTTTCTTCATGAAATCAAAAATCTTCAAATAAGGTCATGTTAAAGTTTTTGAAAACATGAGTATCTTCTCTGCAATTTGGCGACAAACATAGTCCCCACTCCCAATTTACTGCTCTTCGTGACGGTAAAATGAATGGTCTTGCTAGGAAGTTGGATGCTATGTAAGTTAGAATTTGTATATTATTTCATATTTCTTTGTTTGATTCTTCTTCGAGCTTTTGTTATAAGTTTTAAAACTAATTTTTTAGAAATTATTTAAAACCTATTTTAAATTGCATTCTTTAATTGTGTTGAATGTGAAAATGAATTAGATGATTTCGCTCTGCTTAATAAGATGGATGTGTGTGGGAAAAGTAATGCATGTAAAAAACGAGTAATTTTGACGAATAAAAATATTATATTTAATTGTTATATTTTTCTTTTCATTTTCATTTTCTTGCTAGCGGTATCAACAGTATTAATTGGCAAAATGTGTATCCTATACGAATTAGCGGTCATTGTTGCTTGTAACGCCGAACTAATAAAAGAAGGCGATAATGATTGCTGCCTTTTCTTTCGTGACTTATGACTGAAAAATGGATATTTTCTTGAAAATTTTCAATTTTTTTTTTATTTTAGGCCTAAAAAATTCATTGAACCTTCCGCTATCACACTTTAATTTTTACCATTCCGCAATTTTTAAAGGCTCAACAGACGGTTGAAGTGGCTGGCGTACGAACAACAGGGCCTCTGCACCGCGCCCCCTTTTTTAACATTTTATCCTCTAGTACTTTTCCATTTTGGCGTTCGAAATTCGCAGACAAAGGAAGTGTAATGTTCGCGCTTTGTAATGCTCTATTTTTTCACTACGTATTAATAATAATATTGAGTCACATATACAATTTCAATCGTGTATGACGAGTCAGATATGGCATAGTGAAGTTACATTTACTGTCCAGAAATCAAAACAAAGGGACCATCTCAGCATTTGCTCAAAGGATCAAGGGAAACTGGACAAAAATCCTGATCAAGACGAAGTATTCATAATAAAGACTGAATACAATTGATTTAGCTAAATTTTATGAGGTGGACCTATATTCATTTTCTTATAATGTACTTACAGTTTCTAAATAATTGTTTTAGATGTAGATTTTTTGTGTGTTCTTTGTTGACATAGAATGAATTAATCTTTTGTGGTACGTAGTTGTCATACTTTCCGGATTTGTTTACATGCTCGCTTACCGTTCGCTTTTTGAATATTGTGTGATTAATTTGTTGCTTCGTTGTTGTTGATGCAACGCGTCTCTTAACCCTTGTTGGGCGTTGAGCGCTTCCTCTGGAGTAATCCTCCGTTACTGAATTACTGAGTCACGATACTACACTGAAATACTATATTTGTCAAGTCTCGTCACGTCACAGTCAGTCGGTGCCTTTTATCCCTTCGGCCAGGGGCTCGACGCCGTTAATCTCGGGGTTCCTGGCCGGTCACCCAACCATGAACCCGCGAGTCTCGAATGCGCTTAACCTTCGTGACTTGACGGAGCGCAGTAAACGAATTCGGCTAGCGCCGCCGGCGAGTGTTCAAGTGTTCTTTATTTTTATTTATTTATTTTACGTCAAAAAAAAACAGTTAAAAACTGCGTATGACGTGCTATGGGGAAAAGTGAATTGTGTGCACATTTTCAAAATTCTGTGATCCCTACACTAAGTCATATACTACTTAAATTTTGAATTTTTGAAAGGGAAAAAAAAAACTCCCATGTAATAAAATCTATTTTCAAGGATAAACAAGCAATAAATTTTGAATTTTGAAAGGGAGAAAAAAAAACCAAAAAAACTCCCATGTAAAAAAATCTATTTTCAAGGGTAAATAAGCAATAAATTTTGAATTTTGCAAAGGAGAAAAAACAACAAAAAAAAACTCCCATGTAATAAAATCTATTTTCAAGAATAAATAAGCAATAAATTTTGGCTCTTATTACTTCCTGCCGCGACAACATGGAAACGATAATTTGAATAATTATATTTCCCACTGAATTCTAGAAGACGTGCACAGAAAATGAAGTTACATTTATGTCCAGAAGCAAAACAAGGGGCCATCTCAGCATTTGCTCAATGGATCAGGGAAACTGGACGAAAAACCTGATCGAGATGGGGGTCATTGACCCGGAAGCTGTGTTACAATAGTTGTTACAGGTTGTTTATACTCATTTATACAGTCCAAATGGTAAATAATGCATTATGTATCATTGTTAAAATTAATGTTACTTTTCTTGTGATGCTCAGTATAGTCTCTAATTGTATAGAAACAGTTATGCAGCAGAAACGATTTCACTTGGGATTTAAACTTTTCTATTGAATTTAATCGTTTAATGTCATCTGGCAAAGTGTTGTAAAATAATGTACATGTATTGTATGTGAATTTTTTGTAATGAGCTGTTGATACTGTCACCTGATGAATATGATTTCTACGTCGAGTGTTATAGTAATAGACTTCGGCATTTTCTGAAAATATATTCCCGCCCTTAAGCAAGTCATTTTTTACAAAAACCACTGATTCGTAAATAAAAGACACGGTAATGGTAGAATTCCTAGATTAATGAAGAGAGGCTTACATGAATCACGTGGGTGGGATTTGGTTATTATTCGTACAATTCGTTTTTGTAATCTAAAGTCTGGGAGCTATAAGATGTATTTCCCCAGAATATTATGCCATATCTCAGGCGGGAATGAACATTCGCGAAGTATACACAACGAGCAGTATGAAGGCTGACTGAATTTGCAAGAATTCTGAACGCGTAGCATAATGAACTTAATTTTGTGTTCAATTCATTTAAATGGACGTTCCATTTAAGGTTTGACTGAATTGAGAGACCTAAAAATGTTGTTGCCTTAACATCAATGGTACACTGTTCATTTTCAATGGAGCACAGAATTGTTTATTTGAATGGAAAACTGCATTAAAACCGTTTTCTTTTCGTTTACTATTAATTTGTTATTTCGGAACCAATTTGAAACATCTGATATTGTACTATTTACTATTTACGGTTTCTTTATTGCAAAGGATGTTCGTATCATCTACAAAGAGAACCGTTCTTCCGTTTCGAATCGTCGAGGGCATATCGTTTACGTAAAGTAGGAACAGAATAGGGCCTAAAATCGATCCTTGAGGAACTCCACATGCAATGGGCAAAGAGACGGAAAGGTGCATACGTAATGTTTCCATCATTCCAGTAAGGTATTTCAACTCTCTGAGATCGTTGTTTAAGGTACGAACATAACCAATCTAGAGCAATACCACGAATTCCATATGAAGGTAATTTGGAAAGTAAAATCTAAGCTCCCCCGAAAGTAAATCAAATCT